>JACGAQ010000292.1:0-187665 GCA_014119065.1 Orius insidiosus | reverse complement strand
GTTGTATTAAGTTTTTGTCTCCGGAGCTGTCCTAGTGAAACAGCAAAATTAACTTTTTAGGGGGCGGCGGAACGCTGCCAAACACCAAAAATTCAGAATCTATACCCAAAATGGGGGGGTTACTAACTTTTTTCTCTATCTTGATTTGAGTCTGGGGGATAATATTAAGTTTCCACCCCGTATACCCTACAGCTGCCACCAGTAGACAACTGTCACCCTCGACGGTTTTTTTGGGGCCCTTTTTCCTTAAAGAACACCACAAATTTAAAATAGAAGAAGAAAAGTCTGAACTGATGGCGGAGAACCCGCCTTTTCGGCCAAAAATCTACCGCTGCCAACAATAGTATGGGTTTTTTTAGGCCCTTCTTTCGTTAAAAGAAAGTCACCTTAAAATTTAAAAGATTTTCAGATTAATAAGTTTCTATCCTTGGTGGATTCCTCATAAGTCCTGGTTTAAGTGAAACCTTATCTTCTTAGAAGATATAAGACTCACTCCCCTGTTTTAATTAAACGGAGACACCCCCTTTTGTAAATTAAAGCCTTTAGGGTAAATTGGACCGAAAAGTCCACTTGAACTCTCACAGTAAAAAACAGATGTATAGAGGAAAATATGTTTTTTATTGAGGGAATGAATCCGTGAGGAGAGAAGCGTACTTGGAGGAAAAGAGGCTGAAATTTCGTTCAACTATGAATGCGAATTGCGATCCGAGTGAAGTAAGCTCGTCTCTGAGAAAACGCAATGAAGTCGCCATTTCGTAACTGTTGTTCAATACTCCTCGGAAAAAATTCCTCGTGCGCTTTTCAACGATCGATACGACTCTGTTACCTTCAGAAGTGAGGGATTCCATTGACTCGTTAATCCATCATTTCGAATTCGTTCAAACGGATTTTTCGTTTTTTGTGAGTATTTCGTTCAACTCTGTTTTTAAATGTTCGACTATGTCTGGGATAATCATTTATAATCGTTTTCGAAAAGCGATAAAGTTTCTTGGCAGTTTTTTTCATTTCGAGCTTCACCGGAACGAAAGTATTGACGATAAAAATAATCGAAGAGGCCATCAAGATTTTAAAATATTCATTTCTAATGTAAATAAGCTTCTCTTTATCCTGAAGTAAAGTTTCCGGATATTCCCCGTACCATGTCATAAATCGAGATAGGCTTCCCTCATTATTTTCTTCACGTCCGGATTGTAGATTTGATTTTCAACCAAACTTTTGTTACGGAGAAGTCATTTCGTGAAATATATTCGGACTTGGACATTTCGTCTGACAGAACGGACGGCTTTATTGCCAGTGTGTAATTATCAAGTCGACTTTCATGGAATCCAGGGTTTCGACGATAGCGCGAAAATGTCGACCGCGTTGGTACGTTTGGAAATCTCGGCGATCTCCCTGTCGCGGATCGGAGCGCAGATCTTTTCATCGTCGAAATTATAAAACGGGCATACGCTGACAAATCGAAAATTTTATGTTCCATCTCTTTTTTGATTTTCTTTCTGTTTAAACAGGATAAAATTTGAATTTTCAATTTTTTTACATTGGAAGTCATGACGGAAACGAGTTTTAATTTAATTTCCTCCAAAAGTATCATCGTTGCTTCCATAACCTCGGGTTTTTTCTTGACTTCGTATTGAAATCTTTCCCAAAAAACGATTTTTTTATATTAAATTTCAAATTTTTATCAAATTCTGTCTCACTTTCGTCCTCAGAATTATTCATTTTGTCACTAAGAACATGTGTTAATATAAATTTGTTTTCTATTTCAAAATGTTTTTAAATTACCCTGCAATCACTGTTACTGGAGTAACTGTTCCTATTACCCAAAAATCGCAGTTACATAATTACAACCTTTCAATATTTTCCAATTTTATGTCTTTGTTATTTCATCACTATTTTAAGAACTTGATGTTATAATTTTTCCTTTATTTTAGATCCTTCACTTAGTTTTCTATCACACAATGATTTAAAATTAACGTGAAATCGCAGTTACAATTACCCTGGAATAACTGCTCCTATACCCAGAAATCGCAGTTACAATAATTACAACCTTTCAAATATTTTCCAAATTTTAAAGAAATTATGTCTTTGTTATTTCATCACTATTCAAGAACTTGATGTTGATAATATATAATTTTCCCTTATTTAGTTTTCTATCACACAATGACTTAAAATTACCGTGAAATCACAGTTACAATTACCCTAGAATAACTGTTCCTATTACCCAGAAATCGCAGTTACAATTACCCTGGAATAACTGTTCCTATTACCCAGAAATCGCAGTTAAAACAATAATACCTTTAAAAATTTTTTAAATTTTAAACAAATATGTCTTTGTTTTTTCGTCACTATTTTAAGAACTTGATGTTGATATAATTTTTCTTTTATTTAGTTCAAAGGGAAAAGAAATTTTTCTTCTTTATAAGAAAATCTCGTTTTATCCCGTCTGTCACCCCGAAATCCGCAGTCTTTTTACGACCTTTTTGTCTCAGAAAATGATTTCAAAGAAAGTAACAAAAAAAAAAAAAAAAAAAAGGTTGTCCGATTTTCGTCGGGGTTAGAAAAGGCTATTGATTGTTCTTCACTAATCGGCCAGAAAGGGAGGTTCTGATTTGATCGGGGGTGCGTCCCGTTGGGCATTACCGGAGGGTCCTGGGGGGGGGGGGGGGTCCTGAGTATTTGTCGTAGCGTCACTTGAGATAAGAACGTGACTCGACTTCGATTCTGTCCGACTTCTGATTTTTTTTTTCCCCTCTCCCTTTTAAGTCCTACAATACGCGATAATTCGTTTCTCTCATTAACATTCAGAGTCACGCCTACCCAAGATGGTAGCTCCTTAAAACAGGTGGCAACTCCCAAAATCACCAGATTATTCCTTCATAAAAAGAAGTATAATTAAAACGATGGAACCACTAACGAAAATTTGCTTTTGCAAATAACTTCGAAAAACGTCAATTACGGTCGACAGAAAAGCCCTTCGCGTTTTAGTATCCTTGTTATCCGTAACGAACCGTTTCGAATACAGAACTCTGCAAACACTTGCATCTCGTATCGATTTCCATCTACAGGTAGGTCTTTCAAAAAGAATAAAAGTACCTAAGCCAATAATTCTCGATAAAACGTCACTGGCACTCTCTAATCACAGAAGTTATTCAAATTTCAATAGCAGTTAAGGCTTGCGATCACGTTTACTATTACCCTTCAATCACGGTTACTATTACCCTTCAATCACGGTTACTATTACCCTTCAATCACGGTTACTATTACCCTTCAATAACGGTTACTATTACCATTCAATCACCGTTACAATTACCCTTCAATCACAGTTACCATGACCCTTCAATCACCTATACGATTACCCTTAAATCATAGTAACAATCACCCTGCAAATACAGTTACATTTACCCTGATATCACTGTTACATATATCATGATATCACAGTTTCAATTGCCCTTCAATCACCGTTACAATTCCCCTTCAATCACGGTTACTATTACCCTTCAATCACCGTTACAATTACCCTTCAATCACAGTTACCATGACCCTTCAATCACCGATACGATTACCCTTAAATCATAGTAACAATTACCCTGCAAACACAGTTACATTTACCCTGATATCACTGTTACATATTATAAACTCGTACACATACGAAACTGCTTCCATTTTTTAACCTGTAACTTTGAAAGAATTGAGTTGATCGGAAACAACTGGAAAAACGATGGGTCTTTTGACCCCACGGGGTCTGGAGACCCATTGCGCATGCGCAATGTTTGGTTACAATAACCTTACTTTTAAAAAAGTTACAGCTTGAAAAATGGAACCATTGTTGCAAGGATCACATCATGACGAATTTATTTATTTTTGAATAAATAAAAAGCTTCAAATAAAACAGAAAAGGAGTGCAATCTACGTAAAATCGTCTGAAGAATCCGAATCTGCAATCAAAAATGGAGGTTAACATTTAAGTTAAGGAAGTTTTGACCGTTTTAAAGGGAAATTCGGCGCAAGCACAATCGAAATACAGTTTTTTGATGATTTCGACCTCAAACTACACCCAATTGGAGGCTCTCTTCATATTGCTTTACCACAAAAAATAAGAAAAAATCACTAATCAACCTTTAATATCATCTAATTAAGGCAAACTGTTTATATACTTACGTTAATTTAATTTAAACCACTATCTAAAGTGGTTAAGTCCAATTAGGATAATTCGAACGCTAATATTAACATGTTTAGATAATTCCTGATTAGAAATTATACGTCAATTTTCAACTAATCAATTTTTTAAATTAAAGGGATAAGCCGAGCGTCTTTCTTTAAAAACAAAGATTTCTGTCGTTTTTAATACGTAAAGTTTTCCACTTTAAAATCGGTTTCTAATGGAAAATTTGAGACATCCAGACAATTTAGACGAAAAAAAAAAATTTAATTAATATCGGATTGAACAAATTGGCTTTTAAGTACTTCTTTGTTTGAAGAACAAACGTTATCCTCTTCATCCAGAAGCAATTCACTCCATCAGCTGTTCCTAGAGGGTAAACGTTGATTAAAGTCGTATTCAGTCTTGGGAAAGAGAAAGGAGGTTGAGTGACGAAATTAAATCTAGTCGAACTCCATTGGTTCAAATGTCCTTTTATTCCCTTAAAAGCTTTTTTTTTCTCTTTCTTTTTTTTCAGAATAGAATGAAGGTCAAAATAATTAAAATATAATAAATCACAAAAACTACTTGAAAAAGGTTGCTGAAAAACGGTTAATTTTTAAAATTAAAATATTTTTCATAAAAGATAATTTATTGTTAATTTTCTTCAAAGCGTCGGGGAAAATTAAATGACCGCTTATTAAGGGAGATTCTTCCAGAACGTCTCCATAATTAACTCGAATCACGCAGTCCCCTTTTTATTATAAATATAATTAAAAGAGGCATGAAATAAATTAAATTTAGAATTTTTTGTTAGGTAATTAAAAATAATGGCCATTTCTATTCTTTGAAAAATAAAAAAATTTAAAAAAACTCAAATCGTCTGAATTTTTCTCCCTGGTAAAATTAAAATAAAACAATAATGGAATTGTAACTGTGATTGAAAGGTAATTGTAACAGCGATTGTAGGTTAATTGTAACTGCTATTGGGTAATTATAACCGTGATTCATATGAATACCAAAAAAAAGTACTGGTTTGAAGAGCTTCCAACGAAAACTTCCTTGAAGAAAAGTAACAATATTGGAGGAGGAATATATTAGGGGGGGGGGGGGGGTATATTGGAGGGGACGTACAACGGAGAGGGAAGTATTTGGGAGGGGAAGTATAGCGGAGGGGGAAGTATAACATAGGGGGAAGTATAACATTTTTTTTTTTTGAGAAATTTTCAAAGTTTTTTTTTTCGAAAATTTTTTTAAGTGTCAAGGTAGAAATAATGGGCTTTTTGGCCTAGGGATGTGCCTCTCGTAATGGGTAGAAGTATGAATTTTGTCCCTACTATAAAAAAAATAAATTAAAAGTGGCAATTTTTTTTCATCAAAAATTCTTAAAAATATAAGGAGTAATTGGTGAAAATTTGGTAAAATCGGACCAACGGTTCGGCCGCAGCGAATTTTTTAAAATTTCAAACAGCCTTATCTCCGCCATTTTTTCGAAATTCAAAAATCGCCCTCGTTACATTCTTCTTCACCGGCTAAAGAACTTTGTGTGAAAATTTGGTGAAAATCGGTTGAAAACTGTGGCTGTAAAGTGTTCTTGAAAAAAATGCTACGGAACCACAGACTAAGTTGAGATCGGTATAGACCCATATTCGAAATTACCCTCCGGGGTCAGGAAGACCCTTCCCCAAAAACCCGACGTCGAGGGTATCACAATAACTTTAAGGAAGTTAAATGGAAATGTAACTGTGATTGAAAGGCAATTGTAAAATTGTAACAGCGCTTGTAGGGTAATTGTAACTGTTATTAGGTAATTGTAACTGTTATTAGGTAATTGTAACTGTTATAAGGTAATTATAACCGTGATTTATGTAAACATGTTCCATAAAAATTGCTTGAATTTTATTTTTAAGCTTCTTTAAAAAATTAGGAAACCTTTGTTATTCAAATTAACGTGATAAATATTTTCTAGTTAATCCTAAAACGTTGGGTTAATCTCAAGAGGGCGATTTATTTAGTTTGATTAAGAAACGTTGGTTACTTTCCGTCAGTGATTAACGTTTTAATCAACCGTTAAAACCCCAAACAGTTTATTTTAAATAAAAACCCGTTTAAAGTTCTACAAAACCATATTCAAGTTTTGTGGCGAGGAGGAATTTTTAAAAAAGGGATTAAGGGAGGATTTAAAACAATATTTTAAGGAAGATCTAATTTAATTTTACAGAGGGAAGACAAGGTTGAAACACAAGGGCTTAAAAGCTTAGTTTACAACGTATTTAGGTGCGAACATAAACTAAGGAATTAGGGTAAAAGGATTTTTGAGTCTAAAAAAAAAAAGAAAATTAAATTTTTCTTTCTTGCTATTAGAATTAGGACGTAAAAGTGGAGTCTGTGATTGATCGGGCTTTTTTCTTTTGTTTGTGCTTTCAGCTTTATGAATTCACCCCCTTGTTTTAGTCTCTTCGATAGGAAGGAGAGAAAAACAGTCGATCGTTTCAAAATCGTAATCGAATCTTTTTTAAAAGCGTGAGTGAGTGTTTACGTCGAATGCGGAAAAATAATTTTGAGAGTCTTTGAAGAGAAGGAAATAGTTTTTCCACTCTTCGTAAAAGCAAATTCGATCCAAAAATCAATGTTTATACAAATTCATACTTTGAGTCACTCCAGGCATCGAAAAGGAACCAAATAGCGTTATTTGTGAGTTTGATTTCGTCCTCCATAGTCATTCGACAATGCTTCACCATCAAATTTAAATTTTAAACAGCTGAATTTGAAGGATAAAGGACGCATTTGGTCAAAGTCATCCTGTAGGTCTCTCTAGATATCAAAGAAGAAACAAATCGCATCAAATGTCGCCTTCATTTCGGCGTCGATATACGTTCGACAATCATTCACCAATTTTGACATCCGCATATTTTTGATCCATAGATGATTTTATTAAAAGTCATCCTTTGGCTGGCTTCAGGCAACAAAAACTGACCAAACCATATTAAAAATCGCCTTGTTTCTGCCCTCGATGTCTATTCGACAATAATTCACCAATTTTAACATCCGCATATTTTCGATCCATAGATGATTTTATTAAAAGTCATCCTTTGGGTCGCTTCAGGCAACAAAAACTGACCAAACCATATTAAAAATCACCTTGTTTCTGCCCTGGATGTCTATTCGACTATCATTCATCATCCATGGCACCATCAATTTTACATTATAGGGACTGATTTGAAGGATCAAGGACGTCTTGGGTCAAAGTCATCCTTTGGGTCACTTTATTCATCAAAAACAAACGCAACTGCATAGAAGGACACGTTGATTTCGTCCTCCATAGTCATTCGACAATGCTTACCATCAAATTTAAATTTTAAACAACCGAATTGAAGGATAAAGGACGCATTTGGTCAAAGTCATCCTGTAGGTCACTCTAGGTATCAAAGAAGAAACAAATCCCATCAAATGTCGCCTTCATTTCGACGTCAATATACGTTCGACAATAATTCACCAATTTTACATCCGCATATTTTCGATCCATAGATGATTTTATTAAAAGTCATCATTTGGGTCGCTTCAGGCAACAAAACTGACCAAACCATATTACAATTGGCCTTGTTTCTGCCCTCGATGTCTATTCGACAATAATTCACCAATTTTAACATCCGCATATTTTCGATCCATAATGATTTTATTAAAAGTCATCCTTTGGGTGGCTTCAGGCAACAAAAACTGACCAAACCATATTAAACGTCGCCTTGTTTCTGCCCTCGATGTCTATTCGACAATAATTCACCAATTTTAACATCCGCATATTTTCGATCCATAGATGATTTTATTAAAAGTCATCCTTTGGGTGGCTTCAGGCAACAAAAACTGACCAAACCACATTAAACATCGCTTTGTTTCTGCCCTCGATGTCTATTCGACTATCATTCATCATCCATGACACCATCAATTTTACATTATAGGCACTGATTTGAAGGATCAAGGATGTCTTGGGTCAAAGTCATCCTTTGGGTCACTTTATTCATCGAAAACAAACGCAACTGCATAGAAGGACACGTTGATTTCGCCCTTAGTGTATATTCGACAATAGTTCACCATTGATAACGGCATATTTTGGGGACCAAGATAACATATAACTAAAGAAGATGGCTGAGTATGAGTTGTCTAATATACTTCGATAGGGGTAGTAGTTTTCAATTGGCTGATATCCTCAGAGCTTTTCTCGGTCAGGGCAGGATTATGCCCCTTAAGGAAGAAGCATTAGCTTTTAAATCGATAAATTATCGTGTTCTTTTCAATCTTTTTTTCTCCCAACCCCTTCCGGGGAAAACCCGACGAGGAGTAAATGAGAGGAAGTCATGTCGGAGAAGACAAAGGATTCCACGTTCACCGTTGTCTCATGAATGATAGAAGAGCCCTAATGCACTCCAAACAACCTTCCCACCTACCATTTTCATTTCACGAGAAACCGTCCCCCCACTAAAACTAACGAAGGGAAAATTGCGTTTCGACTGATCGAATTTCGACCGTCTTGTTAGCAAATTGGACCGATTGATACCGGATGCTAATTTCACCTTCCAGTTTACAATCTTCCGTTAATAAATTCAAATTAGAAGATTAAAAAAAATACTTAAAAGTAGGTAGTCTAATTAATTCCGCTCTCTAATTAACTCTAATCTAAGGATTTCTATGTTGACTAACTGAGGATCTTAGGGACCCTTCAAAAGGGAATATAGGACACGTTGAGACGCATGGATTCAAAGCTAATTAAACGAATAAATATTAATTAATTTGCGAAAATGTTTTCCCTGAAATTAATTATGAAATGCGTCGTTGTAAAGCATCAAAATAAGGCAGTATTTATCAAGCCATCCTCTCCCAGATAAAAAGTTTGAGGCGCTCCGGATACGAAGGGCGAACTCGACAATTTTAAAGTTTCGGTTTTTACGTATTTAAAGGGGAAAAAATGGCGAACTCAACATAAAAATTATATGGGTGTACTCACCAAGAGGTCTAGAATCTGAAAATGAAAAAAAATTGACGTCGAGGGTATCACAATAACTTCTTTAAGGAAGTTAAAAAATTTGTCCGATGTCGAGTTCGCCCTTCGTATTCGGAGCGCCTCATTTGATTCAAGAAATTTTCATTTTAGATACTTTTTAAACTCGTTTTATCGAATTAGTCGACGTTTTAAAATTTAAAGCGACAGAAAGTCCAATTACAGTCTATATGGTTACACTGTCTGATGTTTACAATGGGCTTGAGAGCTCCATTGTTCGCTTTTACAATAGCAAAATGTCAATATTTTTTAAGAATTGTCCGACAACGAGGTTCCAATACGCATGTTTATCGCCTCCGGGGGGATTTTAATTAACCGCTATTCGGTATCATTTCCATTTTAGATACAAAAACTGATTTCATCGTTTAGTTTCGAGTCGAAACAACGGATTAAGGACGACTTTAGAAGAGGTCATCCTTTGGGTCACCCCATGCATCAAAAAGGGAGCAAATGGCAAAAAACGTTGCTTAGATTTCGTCCTGGATGTCCATTCGAAAATGTTTCACCATCTATGACGTCAGCATATTTTGGACCTAAGGACGATTTTAGTAAAATTCATACTTCAAGTCAATTCAGGGATCGAAAATGAACCAAATCGCTTTAAATGTCGACTTAATTTCGTCCCGGATGTCCATTCGAAAAGCTTCACCATCTATGACGTCAGCATATTTTGGACCTAAGGATGATTTTAGTAAAATTCATACTTCAAGTCAATTCAGGCATCGAAAATGAACCAAATCGCCTTAAATGTCGCCTTGATTTCGTCCCGGATGTCCATACCAAAAAGCCTCACCATCTAGGACGTCAGCATATTTTGGACCTAAGGACGATTTTAGTAAAATTCATACTTTAAGTCAATTCAGGAATCGAAAACGAACCAAATCGCTTTAAATGTCGACTTAATTTCGTCCCGGATGTCCACTCGAAAATGCTTCACCATCTATGACCTGAGCATATTTTGAATCTAAGGACGATTTTAGTAAAATTCATACTTCAAGTCAATTCGAGCATCGAAAATGAACCAAATCGCTTTAAATGTCGCCTTAATTTCGTCCCGGATGTCCATTCGAAAATGCTTCATCATCATTGACGTCAGCATATTTTGGACCTAAGGACGATTTTACTAAAATTCATACTTTAAGTCAATTCAGGGATCGAAAACGAACCAAATCGCTTTAAATGTCGACTTAGTTTCGTCCCGGATGTCCATTCGAAAATGCTTCACTATCTAGACGTCAGCATATTTTGACCTAAGGATGATTTTAGTAAAATTCATACTTCAAGTCAATTTAGGCATCGAAAATGAACCAAATCGCTTTAAATGTCGACTTAATTTCGTCCCGGATGTACATTCGAAAATGCTTCACCATCATTGACGTCTGCATATTTTGGACCTAAGGACGATTTTAGTGAAATTCACACTTCAAGTCAATTCAACCTTCGAAAATGATTCAAATTGCTTTAAATTCCGCCTTAATTTCGTCCCAGATGTCCATTCGAAAATGCTTCACCATCTCTGATGTCAGCATATTTTGGACCTAAGGACGATTTTAGTAAAATTTATACTTCAAGTCAATTCAGCATCGAAAATGAACCAAATCGCTTTAAATGTCGCCTTAATTTCGTCCCGGATGTCCAATCGAAAATGCTTCACCATCTATGACGTCAGCAAATTTTGGACCTAAGGACGATTTTAGTAAAATTCATACTTCAAGTCAATTCAGGGATCGAAAACTAACCAAATCGCATTTAATGCATGCCTTAATTTCGTCCTCCATATACATTCGACGATAATTCACCTTTGAGCGCATCCTGTTTTTCTGCAAGAAACTAACTTGATTGATTGAAAAAAACGATGTTCGTCTAGAGACCGCTCTTTTCTGAAAATATTGGCCTTTATTTGTTGTTTTAAAAGAATCGACTCCTTTTTCAAATTAATAAACGTCGTTACGTTTGGGACACCTAGCAAATCAACTCAAGTGAAGAGGGGAAGTGGCGTGAACGCAGAAAATTTAATAAAACCAACAAGGGAAAAGATAGGGGTACAGGAGAAAACAGAGGGTCGGCTAATATAATAAAGTCGACCCTGCCGAAGTAGGAAGGGTGGCCTAAAAGAAAAAAAGTGGGATGGGGTCAATATCAGCGGAGGTAATTAAAAGCAGACTTATCTTTAATATAAAAAATCCATCAATAATGCAACTCCATAATAAAAAGGGTGGGGAACGTTCAGGAAACGTTTAGGGGATATTAACCGCTGTCTCTATCGTTAGCGGAGAACCTAATATATCACGTTTCCTACGTTTCCGCTTATCTATAGCTATCCGATACACCATACTATGTGGCAAAATAATATATTCCGATGTTTTGCGAGGGGAGAAAAGGACGAATTGAAAATGGAGACTTTGAGTTAGGAACGGTCCCTAAAGAAAAACACTTCGTGAATCGATAAGCAAAGTTAGTTCGTCGACCGGCCAATAGGAGTTCAAAGGCGTCGTAAATGGCACCTCTCTTCTATAAATGGAGTTCTTGATGTCTATTCGACAATGCTTCATCAATTAAGTTAATGGCTTGACGGATCAATGACGTTTTTGGTCAAAGCCTTCGGGCCACTCCGGCCGCCAAAAACGAACAAAACTGGGCGTCAACTTGATTCCTCGATATTCGACAATGCTTCACATGACGTCAGCAAGATCTTCATATTTTGAGTCGACCCTGGCATCCAAAACGAACCAAATCCCGTTAAACGTCGCCTCAATTTCAACCTAGATAGACATTCGACAACGCTTCACCATATTTGGGACTTCATACTTTTTTATTTTACAGGTAAAATTTTGTAATAAAACCTTCATATAGAGAAAAAAAAACCCTACGAGTAGAAAGGGACATTAATTATACTCCCTTCACAACCTTTCCATGATGACCACCGTGGAAAAAACCGCTCAAAAATGACTTCTGACCCCCCAAAGACTAATTTAACACGTAGATTTATCATACTCACTTTCATTTGTTAATATTTCACCCTTCATTTTGTCCATTTTTTTCCCTTCAGGATTTTACAAATTTTGAGGAAAAAGTCCTTCAAGAGGCCTATTGAATAAGAAGAAACTTCAGTTTCCTCATCCAATTTTTTTTAGGCTTTATTTTTCTCTTGAAAGTTTTTTTCCCATTTAAAAAACTTTTTATTTATAAGTCATACAATAGAAAAAGGAAAAAAGGAGTTTTTGTCAATTATTTGAAATTTCTAGAAGGGCTTTTCTAAAAAGTCTGAATATTATATAAAAGGAGGAAATGCTCAAAGGGTGTAATTTTGTCCGAATCAAAGGGAAGGAATCAATAAATTGCAGATTCTTCTCGGGTACAGTTCATTTACAATTCGAAACTTTTTTTTTTAAGCTCTTTCACAAAAATTCTTACGCCGACCGTTATTTTAGTGATAAAAAAAACCGCTATGAATATTCTTCATCCTTTCTTTCAGCCCCTCCCGCGTTATATTAGACGAGAACGCGGAGTTCAAGTAAAATGGCTTTGAGGGATGAGCAAACTCAATAAAAGGCGGAAAATATGTTTCTCTTGGGTTCTTCGGCTCGGGATATTTTCCTCCGGAATATAAACAGGCCACCATTATGACGTAATATGTTTCAATTAGACCCTCCCCTCTCCGGCCTTTTTTTTTTGTGAAGTAGGATGAACTCTATTAATAACACTTTAAGTTCATGTTTAAAAAGAGTTTTTAACATGATAATAACCCTTATTAATCTATTATGTTTAAAAAATGGAGTATGTATACATGGAAGGTGGATGGTGAGGTAATTAAAGAAATCGATAAGGTAGAATTTTGTGGTCACTTTTGTGGTCGTTGGTCAGAACCCCAGTTAGCTACAGGGCAAAGGAGAAATCTATTTTCAAAAAAATCGGATTATTTTTGCGCTAGGAGGGCCACAAATTCTGGACGATAGATGACTGGAACAAAGGTTCTGACACCGCGACGGTTTTAAAGAAAATGAAGATGCCAATCGGATGATCTGAAGACTGTTTAGCTGAAGATTCGACGACTGCCAAAACTGATAATTTAACGATAGTCAAATTGATAATTTAGCGATAGTCAAATTGATAATTTAGCGATAGTCAAATTGACAATTTAGCGATAGTCAAATTGATAATTTAACGAATGTTTAAGCGACGATTTAATTACCGTTTATAGCTGACGGTTTAGCGGCAGGTTAGCTGATGATTAGACAACGACAGTTTAGCGGCAGTCAAATCGATAGCGACCATTTATAACCGGGTTTAGCTGACAATGAAAAGAAATTTTAGCTGATGGTTTAGTGACTGTTTAGCTGATCATTTAACGAATGCTTAAACGACGATTAGAGGACGATTTAGCAACAGTTTAGCTTAGAGGACAGTTTATGTAGAGCAAACGAAATAACGTCTGTATTGTTGACGATTTTAGACTGTTTAGCTGATGATTTAGTGACTGTTTAGCTGATGAAGAAGACTGTTTAGCTGTCGATTAGAAGACGATTTAGCAACAGTTTAGCTAACGACTAAAGGACCGTTTAGCAGACGATCTAACGATTGTATAGCTGACGATGTAACGACTGTTTAGCTGACGATGTAATGACTGTTTAGCTGGCGACTAGAAGACTGTTAATCCGCCCGAGTATGTTCTTTTTTTTAATTACGTTAAGGTTCACCTCTTAAATCTGACGATTAAAAGACTGTTTAGCTGAAGATTCAACGACTGTCAAACTGATAATTAATGATATTCAAATTGATAATTTAACGAACGTTTAAGCGAAGAACTGTTTATAGCTGACGGCTGACAGTATAGCTGACGATGTAAAGAATGTTTAGCTGACGATTTAGTGACTGATTAGCTGATAATTTAACTAATGTTTAACCAACGATTAAAGGACGATTAAGCAACAGTTTAGCTAACGAAAGAGGACGATTTAGCAACAGTTTAACTAACGACTAGAGTACGGTTTAGCTGACGATTAACGATTTGTAGCTGACGATGTATTGTCTTTATAGCTGACGACGTAACGACTGTTTAGCTGACAATGTAACGACTGTTTAGCTGGCGATTAGAAGACGATTAAGCAACAGTTTAGCCAACGATAAGAGGACGATTTAGCAACCGTTTAACTAACAACTAGAGGACGGTTTAGCTGACGATCTAACGACTGTTTAGCTGACGATGCAACGACTGTTTAGCTGACGATTTAGCTACTGTTTAGCTGACAATGTAACGACTGTTTAGCTGACAATGTAACGACTGTTTAGCTGACGATTACAAGACTTTTTAGCTTTCGATTAGAAGACGATTAAGCAATAGTTTAGCCAACGATAAGAGGACGATTTAGCTACACTTTAGCTAACGACCAGAGGACCGTTTAGTTGACGATCTAACGAATGTATAGCAGACGATGTAACGTCTGTATAGCTTACGATTTAGCGACTGTTTAGCTGACGCTGAAACGACTGTTTAGCTGAAGATACGATAAGAATACGATTTAGCAATAGTTTAGCTAACGAAGAGAAGACCGTTTAGCTGACGATGTATCTGTATACCTGACGATGAGAAGACTGCTTAGCTGACGATGAAACGACTGTTTATCTGACGATTAGAAGACGATTAAGCAACAGTTTAGCCAACGATAAGAGGACGACTTAGGAGCTTACGACTTGAGGACCGTTTAGCTGACGATCTAACGATTGTACTGCTGACGATGTAACGTGTCTATAGCTGACTATTTAGCGACTGTTTAGCTGACGATGAAACGGCCGTTTAGCTGACAATTAGAAGACTGTTTATTCGCCCAAGTATGATCTTTTTTAATTACATCAAGGTTTACCTTCGCCATCGATACAAAAAACGTAATACAACAGAACTTTTTTTTCTTCCTTTATAAAATTATGAAACTTAATTTTACGGGCGATTTAGTGGTCAAGAAAGTGGAAGAGTATCCTAATTTTCCTTTCATCATTGTTTTATTCGTTATTTTTAGATAAAAAAAAAGTTTGTTTTCAAGGCGTCGCACGGAGATGTATGAACGACGGCCACACGGAAAGGAGGTGGACGGATTATTTTACAAAGAAAATCCGCCGCAACTGCCTTCCCGAACGGCCGACCGCCCCGTCGAACTTCAGCTTTCCGTATTCTTCGTAAGTGAAAGAAGATTCTTTATTTTTTCGACAAGTTGATTTGAAAATTTACCTTTCAAGTGTAAAACGGGTATTTTCCCTTAGGATCTTTTTTTTTAACTTTTTTTTTCGCTTCGAAAAGGGACAGAATCCAATTTAACGTTCATTACCTCTCGTGTATAAATCATTGTAAAGTCAATCCGGCTGTGAAATATGAGAGGTCAACCCCCCTCCCTTATCGATGGTGAAACATGGTTCCGTTCCACAGTTTTTGAAAGATTAAAAAATAAAACAACATTTTTTTCAAACATTCGGTTTTCAATTATGTTAAGTGTATCGACCAAAACGTTCGAGTTACCCACAGAAACGATACACACTCGAGTAGAACCCAAATGGAATTTACGCTTCCTCATTCAATCACCTACAGAAAGCCCGTTAATAGCATTAGGAATCAAGGATGTCTACAAACACCTAAAGAAACTTTTCAATTTTTCTCTTTTTTTTAAAGGTTCAAAATGTTTCTCTAATTTTGAAAGAGTTATAGTTAAGAGTGACATTTCAACTAAGTTGGTGGCACTTGGCCAACATAACAGAGACCACATATTACGGGCCTTTTCCAGTCCCAGCCGTGCTTCCCTCTCGGGAGAGTTTGTTTTGTCCCGGACAACTTTTCCTTCGGGGAAACCAACCCGGGGGACGTTAATACGATTAGGAAGACAAGTAGGAGACTTTTTAAAGAGAAACAAAAATTTTGTTTTACTTACAACAAGAAAGTGTAGAAAAGACATGAGAATTATCATCATTCTTTATTCTTCGTCAGCTAAAGTGGTTAAATTATCTGATTGGTTGGTAACAGTCGTCTAATCGTCAGCTAAACAGTCGCTAAATCGTCAGCAACACAGTCGGTAGATCAACAGCTGAACAGTCATTAGATCGTCAGCTGAACATCATTAGATCGTCAGCTTAACCGTCATAAGATCGTCAGCTTAACAGTCATTAGATAGTCAGCTAATCAAACGCTGAATCTTCAGCTAGACAGTCGGTAGATCGTCAGCTAAACAGTCATTAGATCTACTTACAACAAGAAAGTGTAGAAAAGACATGAGAATATCATCATTGTCATTTCTTCGTCAGCTAAACATTGGTTAAATTTTCAGATTTGTAGGTAACAGTCGTCAGCTAATCAGTCGCTAAATCGTCAGCTAATCAATCGCTAAATCGTCAGGTACACGATCGGTAGATCATCAGCTAAACAATCATTAGATCGTCAGCTACTCAGTCGCTAAATCGTCAGCTGAACAGTCGGTAGATCATCAGCTGAACAGTCGGTAGATCATCAGCTGAACAGTCGGTAGATCATCAGCTGAACAGTCATTAGATCGTCAGCTTAACAGTCATAAGATCGTCAGCTTAACAGTCATTAGATCGTCAGCTAATCAATCGCTATAATCGTCAGCTACATAGTCGGTAGATCGTCAGCTTAACAGTCATTGCATGTTCAGCTAATCAGTCGTTAGGGGGCCTCGGTAGCTCGGTGTGTAGCGTGAAAGACTCCGGTGAAGAAATTCTAATCCTTACATGGGTTCTAATTCTCTGGGGGGCCCGGGATTATTTATCTCGAAAAATGTAAATATCAATTATTGGTTTTTCAATTTGGCCAAATAAAAGCTGAGAAATTTTCCGTTTCTTATTATATAAAAAACTGGACGTTTCGACCAGCATGGTCATCATCTGCAACTATTACATTCGTTATTTTGCATATGATGAATAGTTGCAGATGATGACCATGCTGGTCGAAACGTCCAGTTTTTTATATAATAAAGAAACGGAATAATTTCTCAGCTTTTATTTGGCCAAATTGAAAACCAATAATTTAACTAAGAAGCTGATCTACAAATAATAAGTAAATATCAATGGAAACACGCGCCGTCCACGACACCTTATTAGGTAGTTGGACGAAAAGCCTAATGTCAATAAAATGCTCCTAAAGGGATTGACATTGATATATATTTTATTATTATTTTATTAATCAGTCGTTAAATCGTCAGCTAAACAGTCGCTCAATCTTTAGCTACATAGTCGGGAGATCATGATCTAAACAGGCATTGGCATTAGATCGTCAGCTAATCAATCGCTGAATCGTCAGATACACTGTCGGTAGATCATCAGCTGAACAGTCATTAGATCGTCAGCTTAACAGTCAATAGATCGTCAGCTTAACAGTCATTAGATCTTCAGCTTAACAGTCATTAGATCGTCAGCTAATCATTCGCCGAATCGCCAGCTACACAATCTGTAGGTCATCAGGTTAACAGAATTAGATCGTCAGCAAATCAATCACTATAATCTTTAGCTACATAGTCGGGAGATCATGATCTAAACAGGCATTGGCATTAGATCGTCAGCTAATCAATCGCTGAATCGTCAGATACACTGTCGGTAGATCATCAGCTGAACAGTCATTAGATCGTCAGCTTAACAGTCATTAGATCTTCAGCTAATCAGTCGTTAGATCGCAAGATAAACTGTCGCTAAATCTTTAGATAAACAGTCATTAAATCGTTCATTAAACATCGTAACATCGTTAACATCCATAAACTCGGTTAAATCGTCAGCTAAACAGTCGCTAAATCTTCAGGTACATATTCGGAGATCATCATCTAAACAGGCATTGGCATTACATATATCGTCAGCTACACAGTCGGTAGATCATCAAATTAACAACCATTAGATCTTCAGCTAATCAATTGCTGAGCTACACAGTCGTTAAATCGTCAGCTTAACAGTCATTTGATCTTCAGCTAATCAGTCGTTAGATCGCAAGGTAAAGTGTCGCTAAATCTTTAGATAAAGAGTCATTAAATCTTCAAGAAAGTGTAGATAAGATAAGAGAATTCTCATCATTCTCGTTTCTTCTTCAGCTAAACAATCGAAAAATTTTCAGATTGGAAGTTATCAGTCGTCTAATCGTCAGCTAATCAGTCGTATAATCTCAAGGTAAACTGTCGTTAAATCTTTAGATAAACAGTCATTAAATCGCCGGTTAAACATCGTTAACATCTTTAAACATCGGTTAAATCGTCAGCTAAACAGTCGCTAAATCGTCAGCTACACACTCTGCACATTATCATCTAAACATTCATTAGATCGTCAGCTACTCAGTCGCTAAATCGTCAGCTTCACAATCGGCAGATCGTCATCTAAACAGTTATTAGATCGTCAGATACTCATTCGTTAGATCGCAAGGTAACTGTCGGTAAATCTTTCAATAAACTTTAATCAATTATATTTAATAAATCTTTCAATAACATGTTTAATTCGTCGGTTAAACATCGTTAACATCCTTAAACATCGGTTAAATCGTCAGCTAAACAGTCGCTAAATCGTCAGCTACACAGTCGGCAGATCATCTGCTAGGCAGTCATTAGATCGTCAGCAAAACAGTCTTTAGATAGCTAGGTAAACTGTCGCTATATCTTAGATAAACAGTCATTAAATCGTCGGTTAAACATCGTTAACATCCTTAAACATCGGTTAAATCGTCAGCTACTCAGTCGCTAAATTATCAGCTACGCTGTCGGTAGATCATCAGCTTAACAGTAATTAGATCGTCAGCTAATCAATCACTGAATGGTCAGCTACACAGTCGGTAGATCGTCAGCTAAACAGCCATTAGATCTTCAGCTACTCAGTCGCTAAATCGTCAGCTACACAGTCGGTACATCATCTACTAAGCAATTATTTGATCGCCAGCTAATCAGTGGTTAGATCGCAAGGTAAACTGTCGCTATATCTTTTGATAAACAGTCATTAAATCGTCGGTTAAACATCGTTAACATCCTTAAACATCGGTTAAATCGTCAGCTAAACATTCGCTAAATCGTCAGCTACACAGTCGGCAGATCATCATCTAAACAGTCTTAGATCGTCAGCTTATCAGTCGTTAGATCGTAAATTAAACTGTCACTATATCTTAGATAAACAGTCATTAAATCGTCGGTTAAAATTTCTAACATATCCGTTAAAAAAAAAAAAAAAAAAATTTACCTATTTTTCTCTTCTTTTTAAAATTTTATATTGAATATCAAAGTTTCCCAAACATTTTAAACTATTTATCAATAAACGTTTTGAATAATTAGATTTCAATTTTCAAACATACATACCCACGTCCTTCGGTTGAAATTTTGAAAAAAATCCTTACCTGAAACAATTTTTTTTTGTTTAAATATTTCACATTTTTTTAAAGGAAAAAAAATTTGAAGAAAATAAAATCAATGAGGGAAAAAAATTTACATAAGTAATATAAGAATAGGGAACATGAACCTTAAGGAACACCAGATTTATAGAGAATGATGTGATAGAAGATTCTATTCATTATTTCAATAAACGGCTTCCAACGCCCTGAGGCTCATTAAAAAGTTGTAAAAAAACATAATGAGATGTCAGAATACTTTTTTTAATTAAGACACACCTACATTTTTTCCTTCCACATGCATCTTTTTCCATTATAATATTTACATTAAAAAAATTTTCCTGCCACAACCATACATCAACCTACTGACGTTTCAAAAGACGGAGATTTTTCCCTCCTTTCACTTCTTGAAAAAAAATTTTCATTCCGTTTTAACGAGGATATGAGAATTTTTTGGGGGGCTTTTCCTGACTTAAACCTGATAACATTTTATTATGGTCTCGTTAATTAAGGTTAGGTATAAAAAGCTCCCACATTACTATCTAAACGTTTTATCTTAACAAGGCCGTGGTTGGGGAGGAAAAAAGTGTGGAAGAAAAGGGTCTATTTTATGCCTAATGGATGAGCTTATATATTTTTCAAATTTATCTTTCAACCCCTAAAAATATGTAAAAGGATAATGATGTTTTTTTTAGTTTAAAAATTTTTTATCGGATTTTAGGCAATTTTCCTCCGTTTGGAAAGTGATTATTTTTCGCGTTTTCCCTGGGGTTGGTAGGCCTGGAAATCTTGAATCGATGTTTTGCGGTTTCCACCGTCTTTTGTCCCAGAAACCAAAGTACTGATTTGAAGAGCTTCTAACGAAAACTTCCTTTAAGAGAAGTAACAATATTGGAGGGGGAAGTATAAAGAGGGGACGTACAACGGAGGGGGAAGTATAAGTTAAAGGAAGAATAACAGAGGGGGAAGTATAAGGGAACGAAAGTATAATGGAGGGGCATGGATAAGGGAGGGAAATATATGGGAGGGGAAGTATAAGGGAGGGAAAGTATAACAACGGGTGAAGATTTTTTTTGGAAAAATTTTCCAAGTTTGTTTTTTTGAAAAATTTTCCGAGTTTTTTTTTCCGAAAAATTTTCTAAACTTTCTCATTTAAATTTGCGCTTTTTTTTCCGAAAAATTTTTACCTTGACACATAGAAAAATTTCGAAAAAAAAACTTGAAAATTTTTCAAAAAAAAAAAAAAAAAAAAAAAAAAAAAAAAAAAAAAAAAAAAAAAAAAAAAAAAAAAAAAAAAAAAAAGCGCAAATTGTAAAAAGAAAACCCGAAAAATTTTCGAAAAAAACTTAGAAAATTTTTTGAAAAAAAACTTGGAAAATTAAAAAAAATTTATAAAATTTCTTGAAAAACTGGGAAAATTTTTCGAAAAAAAAGAGAAAACTTGGAAAATTTTTCGAAAAAATCCTTCCCCCTCCCTTATACTTCCCCTCCCTTATACTTCCCCTCCCTTATACTTCCCCTCCCTTAAATCCCCTCCCTTATACTTCCCCTCCCTTATATTCCCTCTCCTTTATATATACTTCCCCTCCTTTATACTTCCCCTCCCTTAAATCCCCTCCCTTATACTTCCCCTCCCTTAAACTTCCCCTCCCTTATATTCCCTCTCTTTATATATACTTCCCCCTCCTTTATACTTCCCCTCCCTTATAATTCCATCTCTTTTATACTTCCCCCTCCTTTACACTTCCCCTCCGTTATACTTCCCCCTCCTATATTGTTACTTCTCAAGAAAGTTTTCGTTGGAAGCTCTTCAAACCTGTACTTTTTTTTTCAGTAAAAACTTTTTGAAAAATGGAGTTTTTTTGGACGAAATAGCGAAGAATATTTAAGAAAAAAGAACCCGCAATATTCTCAAGTTAATGATAAACTTCACAACTCTGCCGCTATTAAAAAAAATAAGTTAGAACCTTGTAAAACTGGCGAGGGGTGAAAAAAATATTTTTTTGTTTTTGTGCCCGTTTATAGCCCGGAGGGTGGAAAACTTGAAGGTGTTTATTGTTCAACTTTTTTTTTTCTTTTTCTACTTTATCGGGCCGTTAGATAGTCGAGGGTCTGTTATTGGAAGCGAAGTACTTGGAGACAATGAGTGCCCACTAAGAAACGCCTTGTCTTAAGGGCCTATTTTACCCTCGGAGTATAAACAAAAAGGATGGGGGGAGTCTTGCTTTGAGAAAAAGTTTTTTTCCGGAAGGGAAAACTTCAAATTTCAAATTCTTTCCTAGAAATTTTCCTTTCGAAAATTCGTTTTATTTTTAAAAACCTTTTGTACTTGGACTTGGTAATGTCTAGGCTTCATTTTCTAGGCAAATGTATTCACAAAATATCCGAGCGAACCGCCCGACTAACTAAGTCTAATATGTTAATTTTGTGTTTTCCATGAAACTCGCTTGACTAATTACAATGGTTTACAGGTGTAGAAATATTCACGGTCTTTAGACGTTTTTCCAAGTACCTAATAAGAATTAATTTTTAACTTCCTTAAAGTTATTGTGATACCCTCGACGTCGGTTTTTGGGGAAGGGTCTTCCAGACCCGGAGGGTCAAATCTAATATGGATTTACACAGATCTCAACTTTGTCTGTAGTTCCGGCCGGCCGTCCATTTTTTCAGGGACACTTTACGGCCACAGTTTTCGTCCGATTTTCACCAAATTTTCACCACTTACTCCTTATATTTTTAAAGAATTTTCGGTGTAAAAACATTGCCACTTTTTAATTATTATTTTTTTAGTAGGGAGAAATTTCATACATCTGGGTATTAAGAGAGGCACATCCCTAGGCCAATGAGCCCATTATTTCTACCTTGACACATAGAAAAATTTTCGAAAAAAGAACTTAAAAAATTTTTCAAAAAAAAAACCCGGAAAATATTAGGAAAAAAACTGGGAAAATTTTTCAAAAAAAAAAACCTGGAAAATTAAAAAAAAAACTAAGAAGATTAAAAAAAAATAGAAACTTTCCCCTTACTCATTCTTTCCCTCCTGTGTACCTCTTTATACTGTACCTTTTTATACTTCCCCTTCCTTTATACTTCCCCCTCCTATATACTTCCCATCCCTTATACTTTCCCCTCCGTTATACTTCCCCTCTGTAATACTTCCCTCTCCGTTATACTTCCCCTCTGTAATACTTCCCCCACCGTTATACTTCCCCCACCGTTATACTTCCCCCTCTGTAATACTTCCCCCACCGTTATACTTCCCCCTCTGTAATACTTCCCTCCAATATACCTCCCCCTCCGTTTTACGTCCCCTCCGTTTTACGTCCCCTCCGTTATACTTCCCCTCTGTAATACTTCCCCCTCCCATATACTCCCCCCTCTGTAATACTTCCCCCTCCCATATACTCCCCCCTCTGTAATACTTCCTTTCCCATATACTTCCCCCTCTGTAATACTTCCCCCTCTGTAATACTTGCCCTCCCATATACTTCCCCCTCCGTTTTACGTCCCCTCCGTTAAACTTCCCCCTCTGTAATACTTCCCCTCCATTTACTTCCCTCTGTAATACTTCCCCTCATATATACTCCCCCCTCCGTTTTACGTCCCCTTAGACTCCCCTCCCATATACTTCCCCCTCCGTTATACTTCCCCTCCCATATACTTCCCCCTCCGTTATACTTCCCTCCCATATACTTCCCCTCCGTTATACTTCCCCCTCCGTTATACTTCCCCTCCCATTACTTCCCCCTCCGTTATACTTCCCCCTCCTATATACTTCCCTTATACTTTCCACCTATATTGTTATTTCTCTTTAAGGAACTTTTCGTTGGAAGCCCTTCAAACCAGTACTTTTTCTTTATAAGCTGTGCAATTTGGGAATGTCGAACTTGAAGTAAAAACATTAAAATTGCGTGTTTAAACAAAAGTGGAAAAAAAAAAGTTTGTCGAGAGCTTTATCCTCTTTTCCGACTCGTCAGAACGCTTTAAAAGTTTTTCTCCATGACGAAATTGTATTTTAAAGTTTAAAACGTCGGCTTGAACTTCATCTGGGTAGAAAAGCAGCGTCGGTCGGGGGCGGTTTTGAGAAGAAAGATGTAGCGAGCTGTGAGAATTGTTATCTTCTAAAAAGATAGAAGGGAGAGAGATGAGTAATTGTTTAAGAATCGTGGCGAGAGAGGCTTTTTCGGATAGGTTGGCGGCCTTGTGAAAAGGCGAGGAAATGAGGCCTACCCCCTACCCCGTCCGAAAAGCCCTTTAGAATGGAGTTCTGATGTACCGCATATTTAAGGGCTCCCGTCGTTACCGTCCCCCTTTTCAAACCTCTAAAGGCAACCCGGTTCCTTTAATAACGATATATGTCCTCCAGACATCTAAACATTAACGTTGAGTTATGTCATATCGATTATCGCTTGAAAACCCTAAAATGTACAGTCTCACACATAAAGCGCAAGATTTATACCTCACCTATGAGATTACTCATTCACCAAGTGTCTAGAGTGCTTCAGACAAGCCGACGCCACAGACAAAGTTGAGATCGGTAAAGATCAATTTGACCCTCCGGGGTCTGGATGACCCTTCCCCAAAAACCCGACGCGGAGGGTATCACAATAACTTTTTTAAGGAAGTTAAAAATATTTTTTCGGTTGAAAGAGGTAAAAAATCAGAAAAAAAGGAAAATTTTTTGGCCAAAAGAACGAAAAACAGGCGAAAAACGGGATAAAAAGAGGGTTTCTCCGGCAAAAAACTGAGAAAAACTCCCAAAATGAGTCGAAAAGATTTTTTCTCGGTTGAAAAATGTAAAAAAAGGCCAAAAAATTGGAAAAAAGGAAAATTTTCGGCCAAAGGTACGAGAAAACCGGAGAAAAATCGGGATAAAAGACGGTTTCTCTGGCAAAAAACTGAGAAAAACTCCGAAAATGAGACATAAAGGATTTTTCTCGGTTGAAAGAGGTAAAAATCAAGAAAAAGGGAAAATTTTCCGGCCAAAAGTACTAGAAAACCGGAGAAAAATCGGGATAAAAAGAGTGTTTCTCCGGCAAAAACTGAGGAAAACTCCCAAAATGAGTCAAAAAGATTTTTCTCGGTTGAAAAAGGTAAAAAAGACCAAAAAAATTGGAAAAAAGGAACATTTTAAGGCCAAAAGATCGAGAAAGCGGCGAAAAATCTGGATAAAAAGAGGGTTTCTCCGGCAAAAACTGAGGGAAACTCCCAAAATGAGTCATAAAGATTTTTTCTAGGTTGAAAAAATTAAAAAGGCCAAAAAAACTACTGGTTTGAAGAGCTCCATACGAAAACTTCCTTAAAGAGAAGTAACAATATAGGAGGGAAAGTATATGGGAAGGGAAGTATATAGGAGGGAGAAGTATAACTGATGGGACGTAAAACGGAGGGGGAAGTATAACGGAGAGGGAAGTAAAAGGGAACGAAAGTATAACGAAGGGAGGGAAAGTATAAAGGAGGGGAAGAATAAGTTTTTTTTTTATTTCAAAAAATTTTCCTACTTTTTTTTCGAAAAATTTTCCGCATTTTTTAAACAATTTTCCGAGTTTTTTTTTTCTTTTTTTCGAAAAATTTTCGAAGTTTTTTATAAGAAAATTTTTAAGTTTTTTTTAATTTTTCGATTTTTTTTCGAAAAATTTTCCGGGTTTTCTTTTATAAATTTGGGTTTTTTTTAAATTTATTAAGTTCTTTTTTTTTTTTGAATTTTTATAAGTGTCAAGGTAGAAGTAAGGGGCTCTTTGGCCTAGGGATGTGCCTCTTGTAATGGGTGGAAGTATGAACTTTCTCCCTACTTAAAAAATAATAATTAAAAAGTGGCAATTTTTTTACACCAAAAATTCTTAAAAAAATATAAGGAGTCATTGGTTAAAATTTGGTGAAAATCGGACCAACGGTTCGGCCGCCCTAAAAAAGGCCAAAAAAAAATAGAAGAAAGGAACATTTTTCGGCCAAAAGATCGAGAAAACCGTCAAAAATCGGGATAAAAAGAGGATTTCTCCGGCAAAAAACTGAGAAAAACTCCCAAAATGAGTCATAAAGATTTTTTCTAGGTTGAAAAAGGTAAAAAAGGCCCAAAAAATTGGAAAGGGAACATTTTTCGGCCAAAAGATCGAGAAACCGGCGAAAAATCGGGATAAAAAGAGGATTTCTCCGGCAAAAAACTGAGAAAAACTCCTAAAATGAATCAAAAAGATTTTTTCTCAGTTGAAAAAGGTAAAAAAGACCCAAAAATTTGGAAAATAGGAACATTTTAAGGCCAAAAGATCGAGGAAACGGGCGAAAATTAGAATAAAAGAGGGTTTCTCCTTAATAAAAATAAAGGACTTCCGAAAACATTAAGGAAAGGGTCTATTATACATTTATACCAGTTATCACGGCTGCGTTTTTTCTTTGAAGTTTTGCTAATATTGTGAGAAAACTGTTGGTTTTTTTTTTTTTTTTTTTTTTTTTTTAATGCGACTGTAGAAGTCAATAAAAAAATATAAAGGACAAGTTTTTTTAGATTTTTTCCCCCATTTCTGCACATGATGTAGAGACCTTATTGTGTTTTTAGTGTCACGACCTTTTATATTTTATATAATAAAAAAGAAAATTGCGACTTTTAAAAGGTTACATTCTGAGATTGTATATCTAAATCGTTACTTTTGTTAAAACGAGTTTAAAATAGTTTCTCCCATGAAAAGAGGTTTGTTAGCTCAGGTTTTTGGATAGTATCAACAAAATAATGGAAAGGGTTTTGTAGGTGATTAGGAAACCTCAAGTTCGCCCCATTAGCGAACGCTTGTTCCACCTTTAATAGCTTCTAAAACCACTCGATTTCTTTTCAATACAGAGATATAAAAAAAATTAACATTTGAATATTTAAATTTTTTTTTTGCTTTAATTTGTCTAATGATCTGTCCTAATGACTAATTCATAGTGGGGAACACATCTCGGGCTCATTATGTTAATGGAAAACCGACTTTTCGCTAACGACCCTTTTTAATTGCTCTTTAATTCTGCCCTTTTATATATATTTTTTTTCCGTGGGTGTATTTTTATAAATCGATTACACGAAAATTGTGGATGTATTCCATCTATTTCGGCCCGTCGGATTTCAAATCCTCGATTTCCCGTTTAACCTTTAAAAGGAAACGTCATGAGATGGGATTACCGTGTGAACAATAGTCCGCCATTATGTCGAAATTCCAATAAAATGTTAAACCCCCCCCCGCAAATTCATGTATACTTCATTTTCCTTGAGGAAAAAAAAACCTTTTTAGCGGCTTTTCAGCAGTTTTCCTCTAGGTTTTTCGATGGGACACCCATTTTTGGAAAGTATTTCTTTATATAATTTTCCGTAGATATTCTAGGCGCAAAAAGGCCTTTTCTTTTCCTTACAAAATCCTTATTGTTGTATCATTAAAGATGAAATCCCCTCCGGGTTAAAACTAAGCCCCATTCTATAAATCTAGGCCTTCACGGGTGTCCGAAAGCGTCGGAAGTAAACTCACCCATGTAATCCGACTTTAAAGTACTTTTGAGAATGGAAAATTTCATGTCAAAATAAGGGACACCACGTTTATGTTGGCCACAGTGATTACAATTAAGGGTCCGTTATACCAATACGGTGGGGTCAAAAATTTTCCGGGTTTCTTTGTTTTTTCGAAAAATTTTCCGAGTTTTTTTTTTGAGAAATTTTCCGAGGTTTTTTTTTTTCGAAAAATTTTCAAAGTTTTTTTTTCATTCTAATTTTTCAAGTATCAAGGTAGAAAGAACTGGTTTGAAGAGCTTCCAACGAAAACTTCCTTAAAGAGAAGTAGCAATATAGGAGGGGGAAGTATAACGGAGGGGACGTACAACGGAGGGGACGTACAACGGAGGGGGAAGTATAAAGGAGGGAAAGTATAAGGGAGGGGAAGTAAAAGGGATGGGAAGTATAAGGGAGGGGGAGTATAAGGGAGGGGAAGTATAAGGGAGGGGGAAGTTTTTTTCCGAAAAATTGTCCAAGTTTTCTTTTTTTTGAAAAATTTTCCAACTTTTTTCAAGAAATTTCTGAGTTTTTTTTTCGAAAAATTTTCCTGTTTTTTTTTTGGGGGGGGGGGGGGGATTTTCCGAGTTTTTTAGTCGAAAAATTTTTAAAGTTTTTGTTTTTGTGTATTGTGTTTTCCATTCTAATTTTTTAAGTATCAAGGTAGAAAGTACTGGTTTGAAGAGCTTCCAACGAAAACTTCCTTAAAGAGAAGTAGAAATATAGGAGGGGGAAGTATAACGGAAGGGACGTACAACGGAGGGGAAGTATAAAGGAGGGGAAGTATAAGGGAGGGAAGTATAGTATAAGGGAGGGGAAGTATAATATAAGGAAGGGGAAGTATAAGGAAATGGAAGTATAACGGAGGGGGAAGTTTTTTTTTTTTTCGAAAAATTTTCTGAGTTTTTTCAAGAAATTTTATAAGTTTTTTTGAAAAATTTTCCGAGTTTATTTTTTATTTTCGAAAAATTTAAATTTTTTTTTTTGTTGGTAGAAATAAAGGGCTTTTCGCCTACGGATGTGCCTCTCGTAATGCGCAGAAGTATGAAATTTCTCCCTACTAAAAAAAATAATAATTAAAAAGTGCCAATTTTTTTACACCAAAAATTCTTCAAAAATAAAGGAGTAGTTGGTGAAAATTTGGAGAAAATCAGACCAACGGTTCGGCCGCAGCGAATTTTTTAAAATTTCAAACAGACATATCTCCGCCATTATTTCGAAGTTCAAAAATCGCCCTCGTTAGTTTCTTGTTCAACGACTAAAAAAAATTTGGTGAAAATCTGGTGAAAACTGTGGCCGTAAAGTGTTCCGGAAAAAATGCTACGGCCGGCCGGCACCACAGACAAAGTCGATATCGGTAAAGACCAATATTCGAATTGATTCTCCGGGGTCTGGAAGACCCTTCCCCAAAAACCTGACTTGGAGTGCAAAACAACTTCTTTAAGGAAGTAAAAACTTGATTTTAAGGTTTTGAGCTTCAAAAAATCCTTCTGTTTTCTGCGAAATTGTAGCAAAACTTCAAATAAAAAACGTGGTATAACCCTAAAAAGACGTAGTTGCGTCATCAAAGGGCAAAATGGCCGCTAAAAAAATTTTTTTTAAAGGGAAAAGTTAATTCGAGAAGTTGATAAAAGGGAAATTTCGACTAAACTTTTGAAAAGAGTGATAATATACGAGGCTCGGATCCATTTTTCTTGAGATCCTCTTAAAAGAGAGATGAATGATAGCCTCCTTTTCAACTCCTCCGGCTGCATCAGATTTGATTAAGTTTCTCTTTTCCCGGAATTTTCGTATTTGCAAACAAAATAACCCAACGTCTTTTCCTCTCATTTTTTTTGTGTCCCCCAGTGGGAAGATCAAAGGGTGGAAATAAAACGCGGTGCCCACTAATATTTGCTCTCGAGATTAGTATCGCCGAGTTGGACAACTGAATGCGATGATTCAATGGAATCACAACAGTGGAAATGCGGGTAAATCGGCCACATTACACAGTTTAATTCCCTTTTGACCACCCCTCTCCCTTCAGATGAGTATAGGTCGCCCTTTTCCCATTCAAAATGACTCAACCATTAATAGCTCTTTTCCTTTATTGTTTTAAAATTAACAAAATCCTCTTTCATCCATAAAATTCGAAACATTTCCACAAGAGATTTTCCTCATTTTCTGACTGAAAAATTAACGAATGACAAAAGGGATTGCGTGAGATCCAAATGTGGGTCGAAACCGTTGAGGTCAATCTTTTCTTTAATATTTAAACGACCTAAAAAGAGAATTTAAAAAAAAATCGATTCTTCCCCTTTTATTTTCATATCTGGGCAACACTCCAAGCCTCCTTTTGAATAAATTCGAATGGCGTTGAAACGAAAATCCCCGGAACCGGGGGTTTATCTTCCCTACGTTCGAAACCCTTCTCTGTTTGGCCCTTTCTCAAATTGACTTTGAATGTATAAACATGTCAGTGAATTCCCACCTTGATTTCCCAAGCGGTCAAAACTGTCTCCGACCTATTAAACGTCAGTTTCGACATTTTAAAACAGCTTAAGATCTTCGGAATTTTCTAAATTATTTTTTCATGAGGTGGCCAGAGGATCAATGGCGTACGTAAGGAGGGGAAGTTAAAACAGCAACATGAATCAGGGCTTTTTCTGACTCTTTTAGCTGTACAACCTTCTTTTAACTTCCTTACAGAAGTTAATGTGATACCCTCCACGTCGGGTTTTTGGGGAAGGGTCTTCCAGACCCCGGAGGGTCAAATCGAATATTGATCTATACCGATGTCTGTGGTTCCGTCCGGCCGGCCCGCACACCAAATTTTCACACAACCTGAATATTTGAACAAGAAATTATCTTCTGCGATTTTTGAATTAAGAAATAATGGCGGAGATATGCACTTTTAAAAACTGCGCTGAGGCCGAACCGTTGGTTCGATTTTCACCACATTTTCACCAAATACTCCTTATATTTTTAACGAATTTTTGATTTAAAAATAAATTTTTTTTAGTTTTTTAGTAGGGAGAAATTTTTTTACTTCCACCCGTTACTAGAGGCAAATCCCTAGGGCAAAGAGCCCATTTTTCCTACCTTGATACTTAAAAAAAACCTAGAAATTTTTTTTTCTAAAAAAAAAATAAATAAAATCGAAAAAAACTAAACAATTGTTGGCGACGAAAATTGAAAAATAAAACCCCCTGTTTAATACTTCCCACTCTTTAATACCCTCTTTAATACTTCCACCTCTTTAATACTTCCCCCTCTTTAATACTTCCCCTCTTTAATACTTCCCCCTCCTATATTGTTCCTTCTCTTTAAGGAAGTTTTCGTTTGAACTTAAAAATTTTTTTTTCTAAAAAAAATATAAAATAAAATCGAAACAAACTAAACAATTGCTGGCGACAAAAATTGAAAAATAAAATCCCCTGTTTAATACTTCCCACTCGTTAATACCCTCTTTAATACTTCTCCCTCTTTAATACTTCCCCTTTTTAATACTTCCCCCTCCTATATTGTTTCTTCTCTTTAAGGAAGTTTTCGTTTGAACTTAAAAAAAAATTTTTCTAAAAAACAGAAAAAAAATAGAAAAAAACTAAACAATTGTTGGCGACAAAATTGAAAAAATAACTTGAAAAAATAAAACCCCCTGTTTAATACTTCCCACTCTTTAATACCCTCTTTAATACTTCCCCCTCATTAATACTTCCCCTCTTTAATACTTCCCCTCCTTAATACTTCCCCCTCCTATATTGTTCCTTCTCTTTAAGGAAGTTTTCGTTTGAACTTAAAAAAAAAATTTTCTAAAAAACAGAAAAAAAAATAGAAAAAACTGAACAATTGTTGGCGACAAAAATTGAAAAAATAACTTGAAAAAATAAATCCTCTGTTTAATACTTCCCACTCTTTAATACCCTCTTTAATACTTCCCCCTCTTAATACTTCCCCTCCTCATACTCCCCCCTCCTATATTGTTCCTTCTCTTTAAGGAAGTTTTCGTTGGAAGCTCTTCAAAAAAGTACTTTATCATGATTTTGGGGAGGATTTCAGGCCTTTTCTCCGTTTTTCCAGGTTTTTGGTCATTCCTAACCTCTTTCAACCTCCTCAAAAAGCAAAAATGGCCTCTGTGTGTCAGATTCCTTAATCACTCACCCATGTAGTTGAATCTTATGGAGACATTGAGGAAGGAAATCCCAGTCGCATTCAATATTGCCATGGAAACAACTAGCTAGCTCTAAGTCTACTGTAGAAATCCTAGAAACTCTCCTTTCCTTAACCGAAAGGATACCTTGAACACCGGCCTTAACGCTAAGTTTTAATGAAAATCAAATATCGTGTTATATTACGTCAAGGAAGGATTTTCAAGGAAACCATAACAAAAGGGTCTTAATGTTTGACAGGTTGAAGAGTCCATAATCGCAGATCCACGTAGCTCTTTAATGACTTCAAAAGCAACTTTTTTGGGCAGGAAGTACGCCCCAGTACGCAACAACGATCTCTACAAAAATAATCCAGAGTCCTTAATCACTGACCACGGACTCAGCTTTTAAACTGGTATACACAGTTGAAAATCACAATGTAGCCTTTTTTTTTTCTCGCTTTTGTGGAAATGAAAAGCCTTTCTTCTCAATTAACACAAAGCCTCGTTGACCATTGTCTTAAACGACTTGATTTTCTACCCAAGTCCTGTTTTCCTCTTTTATACCGGCATCCATCAAGCTTTTAGTACGTGACCGGGCGAAGCGAGTCTTAAGTGAATAAAAAAAGGAGCCGTAAAGGTACCATTAAAATCTTCCAATCTTCCCTACAGTCGGGCATTAAATCTAAATGCATTCATTAATTTTATAGTGTTTATGTTTAATTTGTGGGAGTTTTTTTAACAGCGCCGGATGTGCGGGGGAGAATAAAAAGAAGCGTCTGTTGTCCCTTACTTTCCTATGCCGGGCACAAACTCACTTAAGCCAACTACACTGAGGGTAAACTTAACAGTAAATATTGCCTTTTCCATTACCCCGTTAACTTCTTCGAGTTTACAATTTGACTTGGGCTGTTTAAAACCTCGTTGCTTCCTTTTTTTTCCTCCCCCGGGCGATAATTTATTTTAGGGCGATCCTAAAAATTTAGGGTTTTCGGAAGGGGTTGGAACAAATATTTGGCCGCATCGATTCCCAAGGCCTGAAGTGTCCCTTGATGAGATAAGCGCCAAAGTCAACAAAGCTTTAATTAGTGAAAATATTAATTATTCACGTTCTCCCAGAGTTAAAAGTATAAAAAGGATTAAAACTACTGACTTTTTTTCAGAATTCGATTTTTGCATATGTGAGCCATTGAAAACGGACAGAGGCAGAAGATCTATTCCCTTAGTCATCTCCGTGGGTCAGTGATTATGGACTCTAACGTACATCAAGGAGACTGCCAGTGCGAAGATCTATGCTTCCCACAGTGATCTCCGGTGATTATGGACTCTAACGTACAAAAAGTGCCAGTGCGAATATCAATGCTGTCCACTATGATCTCCGTGGGTCAGTGATTATGGACTCTAGCGTACAAGGATATTGCCAGTGCGAAGATGTATTCCGCCCACTGTGATCTCCGTGGGTCAGTCATTATGGACTCTAACGTACAAGGAGAGATTTCAGTGCTAAGATCTATTCCGCCCACTGTGAGCTCCGTGGGTCAGTGATTCTGGACTCTAACGTACATCAAAGAGACTGCCAGTGCGAAGATCTACGCTGCCCATTGCGATCTCCGTGGGTTAGTCATTATGGACTCTAACGTACAAGGAGATGGCCAGTGCGAAGATCTATGCTGCCTACTTGATCTCCGTGGGTCAGTGATTATGGACTCTAACGTAAAGCAAGGAGATTTCAGTGCTAATATCTATTCCGCTCACTGTGATCTCCGTGGGTCTGTGATTATGGACTCTAACGTACATTAAAGAGACTGACAGTGCTCAGATCTATTCTGCCCACTGTGATCTCCGTGGGTAAGTGATTATGGACTCTAACGTACAGCAAGGTGATTGCCACTGCGAAGATCTATGCTGCCTACGGTGATCTCCGTGGTTCAGAGATTATGGACTCTAACGTACAACAAGGAGATTTCAGTGTTAAGATCTATTCCGCCCACTGTAATCTCCGTGGGTTAGTGATTATGGACTCTAACGTACAGCAAGGTGATTGCCAGTGCTAAGATCTATTCCGCCCACTGTGATCTCCGTGGGTCAGTGATTATGGACTCTAACGTACAGCAAGGTGATTGCCAGTGCGAAGATCTATGCTGCCCACGGTGATCTCCGTGGGTCAGTGGTTATGGACTCTAACGTAGGTACAATAAGTGCCAGTGCGAAGATCTATTCTGCCCACTGTGATCTCCCTGGGTCAGTGATTATGGACGTACATCAAGAAGACTGCCAGTGCGAAGATCTATGCAGCCCATTGTGATCTCCTTGGGTCAGTGATTATGGACTCTAACGTACAATAAGTGCCAGTGCGAAGATCTATGCTGCCCACTGTGATCTCCGTGGGTAAGTCAACCAAAACCTCTTTCTTTCAACAAAATGGACGTCACATATTTTACCTCATGTAATTTTTAAATCTTTAAGCCTTTTTTTGTCCAATTGAATTCAATTTGAAGAATTAATAAAACCGTTTTTTTTGTTCAAAAAGCCGACTCACTTCAGTAGAATCTGAATGGATTTTTTTTAAATTGGTTATTTCTAAAACCAACAAAGAAAATTATTCTGGAGTGGACAATCGTGTTGCTGGTGGAAAAGCTGGGGCGTAAAGAAGGTTTTCTGTGGCAAAAGCTTCATTTCCATATACTAATGGATTTTTCCTACCTTTTCCTCTACCTTTTTTTCCTCTCTCTCTCCACCCCTTCCCCGGGTGCTCTTCCTCACAACTTTCTCTCAAACGAATTTCACTTTGAGTATTAACGAAAAAACAATCGATAGCCTCTTCTATATTCAAAACAGGATTTGTTATCCAGAAATAATTTTTTTTTTCTTTATTTGATTTTTGAGAGAGAAAAGTTTAATTTGAAACAAGCGAAGTGAAAAATTTTAAACGTGTGACTTTGACCGGAAATTAGGGAAGTTGTCATCTGATTTTATGCCACTCGACGAGTTAATAAAAAAAATGGAGCCATGGAATAACTTTTATGCATTTAAATTTTATATTAATTATATTCTATATTATTTAATAATTTTTTCATTTATAATTTATTTATTTAAATTATTATATTTTATTTATTTAAATTATCCTAATATTTCTAAAAAAAAATAGTTTTCAAGATAGGATTTTATTTTGAAGATTTTCTCCCATTTTGCGAGAAAACTGCTGGTCATTAAATTTTTTTTTCTTTTGATTTGGCTTTAAAATACATTTATCTTCTTAAGGAGGTATGATGGTTTTTAAGTGAGTTGCTTTGCAAATTTTCGTTGTTAACAACGGTTTTCGGTTTTTCCTTTCTATCTCGGAAACCGTCGCTCAAAACGAAAAAACGTCCTAAGTAAAAGTTGTAGGCACTAAAATTTATTACATAAAATATGTTATTAGTTTTTTCCCTCAGAGCAATACTTTAGGAGATATGGAAGTATTTAAGTTGGTTGCTTTGCAAATTTTTCGATGTTAACAACGGTTTTCGGTTTTTCCCTTCTATCTCGGAAACCGTCGCTCAAAACGAAAAAACGTTCAAAGTAAAAGTCGTAGCTACGAAAATTCCCTACAAAAAAGACCTTATTGGTTTTTTTGTCAGAGCAATACTTAAGGAGATATGAGGGTTCTTAAGTGAGTTGCTTTGCAAATTTTTCGTTGTGAGCAACGGTTTTCGGTTTTTCCCTTCTATCTCGGAAACCGTCGCTCAAAACGAAAAAACGTCCAAAGTAAAAGTTGTAGATACAAAGATTTTCTACAAAAATTTATTTATTCATTATTTGCGTTAGAGCAATATTTAAGGAGTTATGAGGTTAAAACTAATAATCCTACAGAGCCTGTCTGAAAACTTAAAACCTTCATATCTCCTAAAATATTGCTCTGACGGAAAAAACTAATAATATATATTATGTAGTAAATTTCCGTAGCTACAACTTTTAGTTAGGACGTTTTTTCGTTTTAAGCGACGGTTTCCGAGATAGAAGGGAAAAACCGAAAACCGTTGCTCACAACGAAAAATGTACAAAGCAACCAACTTAAACCCTCATATCCCTTAAAACAAGAGAATTTTTTTCAAAAATCATAAAAATTTATGATTTTTACAAAATTCGAAAAAATTAGTTTACCCTTAAAATGAGTGTTTAATAACCTAAAAGCAAAGAAAGTTTTTTCCTAACCTGACTCGATTGTAAAGGGGAGCAAATTAAAAAGTAACAATATAGGAGGGGGAAGTATAACAGAGGGGACGTACAACGCAGGGCGAAGTATATGGGAGGGGAAGTATAACGAAGGGGGAAGTATAACAAAGGTATAAGGGACCGAAAGTATAACGAAGGGAGGGAGAGTATAAAGGAGGGGGAAGTATTTTTTTCGAAAAATTTTCCAAGTTTTCTTTTTTCGAAAAATTTTCTAAGTATGTATATTTCTAATTTCTAACCACAGAAAAAGTTGAGATCGGTATACATAGATCCGTATTCGAATTTAACCTCCTTTGTAAATAAGATGGGGAAGTATAAGGGAACGTAAGTACAACGAAGGGAGGGAGAAAATAAAGGAGGGGGAAGTATAAAGGAGGGGAAGTATAAGGGAGGGGATGTATAAGGAAGGGGAAGTATAAGGGAGGGGATGTATAAGGAAGGGGAAGTATAAGGGAGGGGGAAGTTTATTTTTCGAAAAATTTTCCAAGTTTGTTTTTTCGAAAAACTTTTTAAGTATATTTCTAATTTCTAACCACAGAATACGTTGAGATCGGTATAGATCCGTATTCGAATTTAACCTCCTTTGTAAATAAGATGGGGAAGTATAAGAGAACGTAAGTACAACGAAGGGAGGGAGAGTATAAAAGGAGGGGAAGTATAAGGGAGGGGAAGTATAAGGAAGGGGAAGTACAAGGGAGGGGAAGTATAAGGAAGGGGAAGTATAAGGAAGGGGAAGTATAAGGAAGTATAAGGGAGGGAAGTATAAGGAAGGGGAAGTATAAGGAAGGGGAAGTATAAGGGAGGGGGAAGTTTATTTTTCGAAAAATTTTCCAAGTTTTCTTTTTTCGAAAAATTTTCTAAGTATGTATATTTCTAATTTCTTACCACAGAAAAAGTCGAGATCGGTATAGATCCGTATTCGAATTTAACCTCCTTTGTAAATAAGATGGGGAAGTATAAGGGAACGTAAGTACAACGAAGGGAGTGAGAGTATAAAAGGAGGGGAAGTATAAGGAAGGGGAAGTATAAGGGAGGGGGAAGTTTATTTTTCGAAAAATTTTCCAAGTTTGTTTTTTCGAAGAAACTTTTTAAGTATATTTCTAATTTCTAACCACAGAATAAGTAGAGATCGGTATAGATCCATATTCGAATTTACCCTCCTGGGTCTGGAATACCCCTCCCCAAAAACCCGTCGTGGAGGGTATCACAATAACTTTTTTTAAGAAGTTAAAAACTTGATAAAATTACGGTTTTTCGTTTAGAAAAAATTTAAATACAAACAGTTTTTTGGCAAAACTTGAAGGAAAAACGCCGCCGTATTAAGTGCTATAACGGACCGTTAAAAAATGAAAAACAATTCCGGTGCATCTAAAATCGAGGATTTTCCAAATCTCTCGTGAAAAAGATAAAACCTTTTAAGTCCTTTATAAATATTTAATTTTAATCTGATTTCCAATATTGTTTTTATCATTTTTTATGGGTGGGGGTAAATCGTTCTCACCTAATAAATCCGAATTTCTTTGTTTTTCCAACATCGAAACGAGTTGTAAAACAGTTGTTTACCTCAGCCAAATATTGTGTTCAATAGGGCTTTAATATTTCAACGTCCAACTTCGTAGATAGAGCAGGCATACACAAAAAAATTGGGGGAGGAAAACAAAAACGGGTCTTAAAAAAGCAGAGGTGTTTTTTGTATGTATTCTCTGATTGAACTTTTCGAAATGGAGGGCATATGAGATTTCTCATCAAAGTGTGATTGATGATTTTTTTTGTTCAACAAAAAAAAATCTCTGATATATAAAAAAGGGATTTTTTTTCTTATTCTTTTTGAAAGTTTATAAGCTCACTCAGAAATTCGAGAAAACAACATAAATCTTCCGTTTTGATGTATTTTCTGAAATTACAGACAATGCCGTGTACTTTTTCTTGTGATTTATACGTTATTATGGCTTTTTTAAGGGTTTTTTCTTTTGCTACGTATAATTTTGAGCCATATTGACTTAAAAGTAAGTTATTGTGATACCCCTGAAATATGGGTTTCAAACCTATCAGCCACGTAGGGTCAAAAACGTATTTTAAACACCATACATAGGAACCTATTATTGAGTTAAGAATAAATTTAAAAAATTAACTGGGTAAAGGAAGAGGAAAAAGTTAGGCTTCAGTGGGATTCGAACCTACTACCTTTGCTACATAGCACAGTTGGTAGTGTTGGAAAGTATACCGAAGGTCGTAGGTTCGAATCCCGCTGGGGGCCTAATTTTTTCTACTCTTTTCCTCTTTCTCATTTACTCATTTTAATATTTAAAAATAATGTTCCATTTTCAACCGATTCTACGCACTATTTCCAGCAACTTTTTTTATTGAGAGCCCTAGTTATTAAAAACTTAACTGAAGATTAAAATCCAATTTGGACTTTTATAATTTCTTTCAAAACTCTTCCGGTTGGTCTCTCATTGATTATGTGGCGTGAAAAAATGTGAATTTGCATAGGCCTTGTTTTCTTTCAAAAGGCGAATAATTTTCCGAGTGTATAATTTTTCAAGGGTAGGAGAAAAAAAAATTAAATTGCTAGAGCGTTAATTTGATTTCCGGAAGGATGGATAAGGCGGAATAAAATATAACAAGAACAAAAAATATCAAGCTAATTTACGTTAGAGATGAAATGATTTTCGATTATCAACCCAGAAAAGAAAGAAAGAAAAAGTGTACTAGTTAGAAGAGCTTCCAAAGAAAACTACCTTAAAGAGAAGTAAAAAGGAGGGGAAGTATATCGGAGGGGGAAGTATCCTGCAGGAGAAGTATAACGGAGGGGGAGGTATAAAGGAGGAAGTGGAGGAAGTTTAAGGAGGTTTTTTTAAAGTTTTTTTTTTTATTTGCAAATTTTTTTGAAAAATTTTCCAAGTTTTTTTTTTCGAAAATTTTTTTTTAAGCATCAAGGTAGAAATAATGGGATTTTTGTCCAAGGGAGGTCCCTCTAGTAATGGGTGGAAGTATGAAATTTCTTCCTACAATCCTATAATCTAAAATCTAAAATGATCATTTTTTTACACCAAAATTTGTAAAAAAGTACTGGTTTGAAGAGCTTCCAACGAAAACTTCCTTAAAGAGAAGTAACAATTTAAGAGGGGGAAGTATATAGGAGGGGAAGTATAAGGAAGGGGATATAAGGAACGAAAGTATAACGAAGGTAATGTAAAAGGGAGGAAAGTATGAGGGAGGGAAAGTATGAAGGAGGGGAAGTATAAGGGATTGGAAGTATAAGGAAGGGGGTGTATAACGGAGGGGGAAGTTTTTGTTTTTCGAAAAAATTTCCGAGTTTTTTTTCCAAAATTTTTTTAAGTTTTGTCTTTGTCAAAAATTTTCTAAGTTTTTTTTTTCAAAAATTTTCCGGGTTTTCTTTTTAAAATAAACGTTTCCTTTTTTTAGAAAATTTTTTGAGTTCTTTTTTCGAAAATTTCTCGAAAATAAGTGACAAGGTAAAATAATGGCTCTTTGGCGTAGGGATGTCCCTCTCGTAATGGGTAGAAGTATGAAATTTCTCCCTACTAAAAAAAAATATTAATTACAAGTGGCAATTTTTTTACACCAAAAATTCGTAAAAAATATAAGGAGTATTTGGTGAAAATTTGGTAAAAATCGGACCAACGGTTCGGCCGCAGCGAATTTTTTAAAATTTCAAACAGCCTATCTCCGCCATTTTTTCGAAATTCAAAAATCGCCCTCCTTTGTTTCTTGCTCTACGATAAAAGAAAATTTGGTGAAAAACTGGTGAAAATTGGTTGAAAACTGTTTCCGTAAAGTTTTCCTGAAAAAAAAATGCTACGGCCGGCCGGAACCACAGACAAAGTTGAGATCGGTAAAGATCAATTTGACCCTCCAGGGTCTGGAAGACCCTTCCCCAAAAACTTGACGTGGAGTGTAAAACAATAACTTCGTTAAGGAAGTTAAAATAGGTTATATAGGGGCAATTAGGTTGGTACGGACTCGATAGGATAATTCGTTCCAAGAACTAAAATCATGTCTCGTTTTAAAATTCTTGTCGAACGATCCGTCCGGGGAATCCATCTGGTAAAGAGCTTGAAAGACCTTAAATACTTTATTAGGCCCGAGGCTTTCCTCCTAACACGAATTTGAATAGAAAAAGAGAATAAATATTATATAAGGCGTATTTGCATTTGGATAACACGTCTGACCTAAAAAAAAAGAGAAAAAACTCCAGCCGATTTACGTTCGCCGGCTCCGTGGGTCAGTGGTCAAGGACACAAGGGGTTCGTCCTGTCGGGACCTTTTACACTGAGATGTAATGCGGTGAAAGCTATTGGGTGGGTCCGTTTTTTAGGTAGATTTCTTTTCTTCAAAAATCTACCTATTGTAATGTACCAAGTTTATATATATGTATATATATATTAGCATGATAACTGGAGAAATTTTAATGTGAGGGTGACGATATCCGGTATTTAGAGCTTTTATCTCAATAGCTCGGACGAGTTCGTTAATGGCTGAAATCGGACCAGCGATTCACCTACTTTACTTAGGGCTTAAAAGACAAAATTGGCATTTTCTATTGAAATCCTAGTCCTTTTGCAAAAAAAAACTTAAGACCTCTGCGAGGGCGTGTAAAAAATTAATTAAAGCAGGTTTGGACGAGCCAGGCGCAAAATATTGAACTAGCTAAACTTTAAAAAAAATTTGAATTTATACCGGGAAATTATTAATATTTTATTAATAAATTATCAGATGTTTTTCTAGGGGCTCAGTGGCGCAATTTTTCTTATATCATCATTTTTATAACATAATTATATATTTTGTGTTTATACATATTAATTTTAATCATGAAAGAAATCTACCTTTTAGTCCCTGCTACCGCAGGGTCATTTTTTTAAATAGGATTATATGGAATTCTCAACGGTTTTTTGCCAGAAAAACTACCTTTTTGAAGGATTTTCCAAGTTAAGAAGAACTTTCTTTTTTAACGACCAATTAAACGGATTTTTCCAGAGTTTTTTGCCCAAGAAAACGGGATTTTTGAGCTTTTTTTTCTTACTTTTGTCCAATAAGCACCATTTTTGCAGGATTTAACGCGTTTTCCTATTCAAATAGTCCGAGAGTTCCAATTTTTCAACTTTTCGCAGGATTTTAGAACGTTTTTCTATGTTTATGGCCCAAGAATTCCATTTTTAAATAGGAATAAATGGATTTTTATAACATAATTATATATTTTGTGTTTATACATATTAATTTTAATCATGAAAAGAAATCTACCTTTTAGTCCCTGCTACCGCAGGGTCATTATTTTAAATTTTGCTTGCTGAAAACAAGAGATAAAAATTGTATTCTTTTATTTTTGAATATAATTTTACATGATTCGTCCATTGGCCTTAATCTCTTTGAAAACAAAGCGAGGATATTACTGTAGGTACGTTTCACGTAATGCTCCGGATAAATTTTTTCTTCTTTTTTTTTTTTTTAATTTACGGAGTAATCCTTGCGATTTTTGTTTTTTCTTTGAAGGAAAAGCGAGAAAAGAAAAGCGGAATATTCCTCCCTTATCCCTTCACCGGAGTAGGCTTGGAGCCACGTTTTCTGTGTTTTCATCTCAAAAGGATCAAACTCTCCGCCCCCCACCGCCTCGGAAATTTCGAGGTGGGTGGAGTCGTCGGAACTCAATAGCACGCTTTCTCTCCCCTTTTTTTTTTTCACCTCGAGGTCCTAGTTAAGACCCCTCGATTACGTCCGAAAAAGAAAGGAAGTTTACACAAGGGTTTATTATTTGATGATGAGACCGGATGGAAAAAGGGCCTAGGTGAAGGCTCGGCCATATTGCCAGGCTTTCGTTTTTTCGAGCTATTAGTGTCACAATTCGTCTTTCCCGATTTTCACCAAATTTTCACACAAATTTCTTTAGCCGGTGAAGAAGAATGTGTGGAGGGCGATTTTTGAATTTCGAAAAAATGGCGGAGATATGTCTGTTTGAAATTTTAAAAATTCGCTGCGGCCGAATTGTTGGTCCAATTTTCACCAAATTTTCACCAATTACTCCTTATATTTTTTAAGAATTTTTGGTGTAAAAAATTGCCATTTCATACTTCTACCCATTACGAGAGGCACATCCGTAGGCGAAAGAGCCCATTATTTCTACCTTGACACTTTTTTCTAAGTCTAAATTTTTCTATTTTAGAAAAAAAGAACTTAGAAAATTTTCAAAAAAAAAACGCAAATTTAAAAAAGAAAACACGAAAAATTTTTCGAAAAAAAAACTCGGAAAATTTTTCAAAATAAAAAATAAAAACTTCCCCCTTCCTTATTCTTCTTCTTCTTTATTCTTTAGGGAAAGTATAAAGGAAAAGGTAGGGCCCTTCGTTATACTTTCGTTCCCTTATACTTTCCCCTCCTTTATACTTCCCCCTCCGTCATACTTTCCCCTCCTATATACTTCCCCCTCCTTGAAGCTCTTCAAACAAGTACTTGAAATTTGTTCATAGAATGTATTAAAGTAACAAAATAAGTCTTTCAAAGGAGAAATTTTTTTTTGTCAGACGATGCACCTCAAATTCTTCATTGTTTTACATAAAGAGAAAAAACGGAAAATTTAAAAAGATAGCTGGGTGGTGGAGAGAAAAAGTTAATAACGCGGAAAATGATTTATCGGGCCAATTTGAGACAGTGGAGCCAATATAAAGAAAAAATACCGTTAACAATTCTGGAGGCCAGTTTCTTTTTCGCCTTTCATATACCAGACGTACGAAAACACGTGAACGGGTGGAAGGCTGAAGAAGGGGAGTCGTTTAGAAAAATGTGACCTGTTTTGATGAAAAAAAAAGTTAACGTTTTCTGTCTATATCATGGAAAAGCGAACGTATTTTTCAGAGAAAGACAGGTTAGTATTAATCACAAAAAAAAGGGAAGAAAAAGGGACAAAAGTTTTTTTTTTTTCTTTTTGTGGTCTGAAATAAATGGAGGACATCCTAAACGAAGGGCTTAAAATGAGTGGAACTCACGTTTTTCGGCTCATCAACTATTAATTTAGTTGCGCCCTTCCTCCCCTCGGAAGTAGTCGACTTAGTGGCGACGGTTGAGGAGCGGTTTGGCGAACTGGTGATAAATTTTGAGGTGCCTCAAGGGTTTTTCGTGAATAATAGAACGCGGGAAAAGTAGACAGCCTGAAAGGCCACTTTTTGTCGTGAATCTTGAAAACCTCAAGAAAAAGTACATTTTTCCAAACTATTGCATCCAGCTGATCTAAAGGCTCCTAAGAACAGCCTGAAGGCGTACCACTTTTTGTCGAGAATCTTGAAAACCTCTAGAAAAAGTACATTTTTCCAAACTATTGCATCCAGCTGATCTAAAGGCTCCTTAAGAACCGCCTGAAGGCGTACCACTTTTTGTCGTGAATCTTGAAAACCTCAAGAAAAAGTACATTTTTCCAAACTATTGCATCCAGCTGATCTAAAGGCTCCTAAGAACAGCCTGAAGGCGTACAACTTTTTGTCGAGAATCTTGAAACCTCTAGAAAAAGTACATTTTTTTCCAAACTATTGCATCCAGCTGATCTAAAGGCTCCTTAAGAACCGCCTGAAGGCGTACCACTTTTTGTCGTGAATCTTGAAAACCTCAAGAAAAAGTACATTTTTCCAAACTATTGCATCCAGCTGATCTAAAGGCTCCTTAAGGACAGCCTGAAGGCGTACCACTTTTGTCGTGAATCTTGAAAACTCAAGAAAAAGTACATTTTTTCCAAACTATTGCATCCAGCTGATCTAAAGACAGCACAACGTGGCGCTATCTGATTGCTGATTTGTGAGGAGTGAAATAAAAAAAATCGTAAAATTGAAGGTCAAAAAGACCAAAAATAGCATCGACCTAGTTTTTCTTTAAAAAAACCCTATAAATCTAGAGTCTATAAATTTGAGGCTCATGAGGAAAGATAAGCCCCTGGGAATTTCTTTCACGTTAGTATTTATTAGTTTGGAAAAAGTTGTTTTTATGGCGATTCGGCTCCCCTGATTGGTACCCGTTTACGCCCTTGTTTACGTCAGGATTCTCCTTTATTCCCTTTCTCATAAGGTTTTAGTGCTTTATTGATTGTGGGAGAGTTTTTTTTCCTTACCTCTGTATCGTTCCACCACATGTGAAGCCTGTAGTTGCGTAGGACGGTCGGGCTGTCGTTGATATGATCGAGAGCGAGTTTTACAGCGGGCATAACGCCGCGTCCGATGTGCGATTCAGGTACTTGACGCCCGTACGGGAAAAATCCGGCGATGTAAAGGTCGTGTCTTTTGTTGAGGCCAGTGGGACGCTGGGCTTCGACCAGGACCCAGCAGAGCGCCCCCGCCCCCAACCACCACGACAACATCGTCACCAACACCTGCAAAAAAACTTCGTTTAGTTTCTGTAATTAGAAACGCAAGCAATTTCCAGTGTCGAAATACACAAAGGAAATGAAAATTAAGTTCATATTAATTTCAATCATAGCCTCGCTAACAAGAGATCCGAGCCATAATGAATCCTTCATGGTCCGGACCCGAAATGTTAGTTTTGCTCGTTGCGGTTCGAAGCGTCAACCGTTGATGGTCAATTAGAAACATGAAATATTATTCAAATCCGCTCTCCAGGGTCCGAAATCTCCCGTCCTCCCCAAATTGGCCATTTCGCTTTAATTTTCTTTAACTTTTATCTCAGGCTAAAAGGAAAATTTCGGTTACTAAAAATAAAAGGTTCTTTTCTTTTAGGGAGGTTTAGCGAAGGTACCGCGTTATTCCGAGCACGTAAAGGAAGAACCACTTATTTTAATGCTCACCAGGGATAAACTGTCCTCCCTTATCTTGTATCAACCGGAAAAAAATGAACTCCCTCAATGATTGTTGTGTCGGCGAAACTTTCGAGGTTAAAATGAGTTGCTATGACGTCACAAGGAACAGTTCTTCCGTTCCAATTTAGGCTTGATTGACCTTTTCGCCGCAAGGTCGATCAGAGACGATATTCAATAAAACCCGTAAACGCGTACATAATTAAACCCGGAGCGAATCGATACTAAACGAAGCAGAACGTGAAATAAAAACGTAAATAGTTAATTTTTTTACCCTCATGGCTTTTCCGGCTCCACGTTTTCAGGATCATCGATAAAAACAACGGGGTTTTACTGGACCAAAGTCTAGATCAGCGATTTCCTTTTTATCGCCCATGTTCCACACTTGACGTCATTCCTTTTTAACTTCGGAGCCCCGGGAGTTATTGGTTTTGAGCCAAAAACCATAAAACTCCCCTTGCGGACTTTTCTTTCTTTTCTTCGCATCGCGTGCCTGGGAAGATAATGATGTAACACCTAAAACACGCCCCACCTTTTTTTTACCACGCTTTTTATGTCGACGATTAGGTAGCAACAAGTAAAATGAAAAATCAGTTGTTGCATTTTATAAAAATTAAGTTGGCTGCCTGAAGATTGACTGCCCTCAACCGGAGAAGGCGTAAGACCTCCCGGTGGGAGAACACCGTTCAACATAACGCATTTCACCCTAAAGCATTTGAACATCAAAAATCTGTAGTTCACCATAATGCATTTCGGCATAATACAATTGAAAATAAAGCTCTCAAAAGTTCAATTTTGGCATAATTTCAACATAAAGCGTTCCGCCATAAAACGACTTTTTGAATGAATGCAAGTCGATATAAAAAAAAGAGTAAGTCACCATAAAAGCCTCTCTTAATACTTGTTGTTTCGCCATAAAACTATTTCCGGTTATTCGGAGTTGCGATGACGTAACATGAATCAGTTCTTTAAGAGCTGCTCCTATGAACGTTGAAACTTGATACGCTCCGTCCTCCTCCATGGGTTAAAAGTTTTGTTTCTCCGACGTTCTAAATGCTATTGGGAGTTGCGATAACGTAACATGTATCAGTTCTTTAAGAGCTACTCCTATGAACATTGAAACTTGAAACGCTCCTCCGACCTCCTCCATGGGTAAAAGTTTTGTTTCTCCGACGTTCTAAATGCTTTTGGGAGTTGCGATAACGTAACATGTATCAGCTCTTTAAGAGCTAATCCAATGAACATTGAAACTTGAACGCTCCTCCGACCTCCTCCATGGGTTAAAAGTTTTGTTTCTCCGACGTTCTAAATGCTTTTGGGAGTTGCGATGACGTAATTGTATCAGTTCTTTAAGAGCTCCTCCTATGAACGTTCAACTCAATCTCACCATAAACTAGGACAGCGAAAGAGCGCTTTTATGGCGAAACGACAAAAACCGGAAACTTGACAGTTATAATGCAATTCGCATCTTCCCGATAGAAAAAAAAATTAACCCCCTTGTGTGTGTTATTTATGGTGAGATGTACTGTGCCGAAACGACAGAACCAGTTTTATGGCGAAATGACAAGTGTTAAAATTCTTTATGGTGAGATGTTCAAATGCATTACGGTGAACGTTTTCGACTATTTTCTTTATGTTGAGATGCAGATTTTTTATGGTGAACTCGCAATTTCCGCTATTTTATGGTCAAATGCATTATGGCAAACTGCATTATGTCGACACTTATGTAAGCACGAGTATGGAATACGGTTTTTTAACCTTTGGCCATCGATCTTAATGTGAAAAAAGCATTTTTAAAAAAAGTAGGGGAAAAATCATCAATCTTATACCCGAGGCTTTAAAAAGGGAATTGGAACTTTTTTTAGGGGGGCGATAGGAAAGGCTTGAAACGGTCAAGCTCTGGGGTACCCTTTTTTTTCTAAGTCAATACGAGGCCGGAGGGAGATAGAAATCAGTTGACGTAACTTTCGAGCCAACTCCGGGATATGTCAACTCCTCCCGGCCCGATTTCTGATAACTCAAGTGCCAAGTTTTCGACTCCTTTTATATTCTTTATATATTGGGTCAATATCGTATTTAGAACGTGGGAGAAACAAAACTTTGAAGCCAAGGAGAAAGAGCGTTTCTACGTTCATAGGAGCAGCTCTTAAAGAATTGTTACATGTTACGTCATCGCAACTCCGAAAAGCATTTAGAACGTCGGAAAAACAAAATTTTAACCAATGGAGGAGGTCGGAGGAGAGTTTTAATTTTCAACGTTCATAGGAGCAGCTCTTAAAGAACATGTTACGTCATCGCGACTCCGAAAAGCATTTAGAACGTCGGAGAAACAAAAATTTTAACCAATGGAGGAGGTCGGAGGAGCGTTTCAATTTTCAACGTTCTCAGGAGCAGCTCTTAAAAAACATGTTACGTCATCGCGACTCCGAAAGCATTTAGAACGTCGGAGAAAAAACTTTTAACCCAGGGTCCAGGGAGGAGGAGCGTTTCAACGTTCATAGGAGCAGCTCTTAAAGAACTGATACATGTTACGTCATCGCAACTCCGTATAACCAGTTTTTTTAAGTTTCTTGATATAATTTAAACAATTTAAAGTCGGTTTTTCATACTGAACATTTGGCTCAGTAAAACCTTAGCCTAATTAATGTCTTTCTAATTTTATCGCCGAAACAAGTGGAGCGTACACAAGTAGGTCCCTCTCCCAGGACTATTTTCCCCTCCCTCCTCTCTTCACACAGACAACTTTTAATGCCTTTTACGAGCCTTGGGGAGATTTAGTGTTATAGCTTTTACCCGTCCCCTCTTCATCCACCCGTGGGCCTTTTTCGAGACTCAATGCCTTCAACTTTTCGTAGGTTGGGACCCTACTCAGTCCGCTTTAGGATAAATATTTAAATAGATTTCGGCCTCAAAGTGATACGTGGAGCAATTCTGAATGCGTTACCTGATCAAGAAGGCCATTTATCTTTTTTATTTTTCAAATAGTTAAAAATTGGACAAGATTCTCTGAAAAAAGACATTCTTAAGAGTGGAGTTAAGGAGGCAGGTGAAATCCTCCTATATTGGCCTTTAAACCCTTCGAGCCCTTATCAAGAGGGTAAAAAGTAGATGGGGTGGCCTCTTTGAAAAACAAATAAAGGCCCTTCACTCCATTCCAGTCTTCAACTCCTACGTTCCATGATTTTTCATCCGCGGAACACATAAAAAATCTTTTCCGACCCTCCGCCTTTTAAATTGGATTCGAAACAAAACGGAAAATTACGTTTTAGAACAAAAAAAAAAAAAAAAAAAAAGAGAAAAGAATTTTTTTTCTTCTTTTCAGAAATTTTTACAAGTTTAAATCGTAAGATCTATTAAAAATACACTTTTTTTTTATATTTCGGAAAATCCTGTCTATTAGCTTGCCTTCTAAACGCTCTTCTAGCTTGCCTCCTACCCTATCTTGTAGCTTTCCTCCTTTCCTGTCTATTAGCTTGAATTCTATACGCTTCTCTAGCTTGCCTCCTATACGCTTCTCTAGCTTGCCTCCTACCCAATCTTGTAGCTTTCCTCCTATCCTGTCTATTAGCTTGCCTCCTATACGCTCTTCTAGCTTGCCTCCTATATGTTGTAGCTTTCCTCCTATCCTGTCTATTAGCTTGCCTTCTAAACGCTCTTCTAGCTTGCCTCCTACCCTATCTTGTAGCTTTCCTCCTTTCCTGTCTATTAGCTTGCCTCCTATACGCTTCTCTAGCTTGCCTCCTACCCAATCTTGTAGCTTTCCTCCTATCCTGTCTATTAGCTTGCCTCCTATACGCTTCTCTAGCTTGCCTCCTACCCAATCTTGTAGCTTTCCTCCAAAACGCTCTTCTAGCTTGCCTCCTACCCAATCTTGTAGCTTTCCTCCAAACCGCTCTTCTAGCTTGCCTCCTACCCAATCTTGTAGCTTTCCTCCTAAGCGCTCTCTACGATTTAGAACAGAAAAAAAAGAGCAGAGAATTTTTTTTTTCATCTTTTCAGAAATTTTTACAAGTTTAAATCGTAAGATCTAATAAAAATACACTTTTTTTTTTATATCTCGGAAAATCCTGTCTACCAGCTTGCCTCCTAATCGCACTTCTAGCTTGCCTTCTTCCCTGTATATTAGCTTTCCTTCTATCCTGTCTATTAGCTTCCCTCCTAAACGCTCTTCTAGCATGCCTCCTATCCAATGTTGTAGCTTTCCTCCTACCCTGTCTATTAGCTTGCCTCCTACACGCTCTTCTAGCTTGCCTCCTACCCAATCTTGTAGCTTTCCTCCTGAACTCTCTTCTAGCTTGCCTCCTACCCAATCTTGTAGCTTTCCTCCTAAACTCTCTTCTAGCTTGCCTCTTTCCCTATCTTGTAGCTTTCCTCCTACCGTGACTATTAGCTTGCCTCCTATACGCTTCTCTAGCTTGCCTCCTATCCAATCTTGTAGCTTTCCTCCTAAACTCTCTTCTAGCTTGCCTCCTACCCAATCTTGTATCTCTCCTCCTAAACGCTCTTCTACGTTCTTTTTTTTTTCTTCTTCTTTTCAGAAATTTTTACAAGTTTAAATCGTAAGATCTAATAAAAATACACTTTTTTTATATCTCGGAAAATCCTGTCTACCAGCTTGCCTCCTAATCGCACTTCTAGCTTGCCTTCTTCCCTGTATATTAGCTTTCCTTCTATCCTGTCTATTAGCTTCCCTCCTAAACGCTCTTCTAGCATGCCTCCTATCCAATGTTGTAGCTTTCCTCCTACCGTGACTATTAGCTTGCCTCCTATACGCTTCTCTAGCTTGCCTCCTACCCAATCTTGTAGCTTTCCTCCTGAACTCTCTTCTAGCTTGCCTCCTACCCAATGTTGTAGCTTTCCTCCTACCGTGACTATTAGCTTGCCTCCTATACGCTTCTCTAGCTTGCCTCCTACCCAATCTTGTAGCTTTCCTCCTGAACTCTCTTCTAGCTTGCCTCCTACCCAATCTTGTAGCTTTCCTCCTACCGTGACTATTAGCTTGCCTCCTATACGCTTCTCTAGCTTGCCTCCTATCCAATCTTGTAGCTTTCCTCCTAAACTCTCTTCTAGCTTGCCTCCTACCCAATCTTGTATCTCTCCTCCTATACGCTCTTCTACGTTCTTTTTTTTTTTTCTTCTTTTCAGAAATTTTTACAAGTTTAAATCGTAAGATCTAATAAAAATACACTTTTTTTATATCTCGGAAAATCCTGTCTACCAGCTTGCCTCCTAATCGCACTTCTAGCTTGCCTTCTTCCCTGTATATTAGCTTTTTCTATCCTGTCTATTAGCTTGCCTCCTAAACGCTCTTCTAGCATGCCTCCTATCCAATGTTGTAGCTTTCCTCCTACCCTGTCTATTAGCTTGCCTCCTAATCGCTTCTCTAGCTTGCCTCCTACCCAATCTTGTAGCTTTCCTCCTAAACGCTCTTCTAGCTTGCCTCCTACCCTATCTTGTAGCTTTCCTCCTACCGAGTCTATTAGCTTTCCTCCTATACGCTCTTCTAGCTTGCCTCCTACCCAATCTTGTAGCTTTCCTCCTAAACGCTCTTCTACGTTTTTTTTTTCTTCTTTGCAGAACTTTTTACAAGTTTAAATCGTAAGATATAATAAAAATACACTTTTTTTTCTTATATCTCGGAAAATGAGCGTTTTTCGAAGATGTGCCATTCTTACAGAACTAAAGTTGAAAGAAAGTACCAAATTCAACGAAATACATTGAAGTTTGGACTGTCAGAATCTGCACCGAAAAAGATCAAGTTCTCCCGCAGCATTTAATTTACTCCAAATCTTTCAAAAATTTTATAACAGTGTATAATAGTTAAAAATAATATATAAAAAAGCAAATATAAAATTCTAAACGCTATCTTTTGTTGAGACAATAAAAACTTTAATGGCGGTTAGAGCCGTATATTACAAAGAAGTATCGCTAACACGAGAATGTGTTACACGATATGTTTTCAATTTCTACCCCATCTCGTATGTCACTTATTTTTACAACTTCGTTTTTCCTTTATCACTATTTTATTTTTCAACGCAGAAAACATTTTTGACCTAATAAACTTAGCGTTTAAAAATTTAATTTCTTTTGAAAACCATTATGGGGATAAAATCCTATGAGTTTTTCTAGGTCGGGGATGTTTATTGATCAAGTTTTATTATACCCTGGGCGAAAATGATACAGGAGGTGAAATTGGACGTAAGTTTTTATTACGAGTGGGAAAAAAGAAAATTTCTTTAGGACATGTTTCTAGAATTTTTTTTTTCAGTGAAACAATTACTTTGAGTACGGAGCATCTTGGATCGTTTGTTACCCCTTGAACACGTTTCTCGTGGCTATATTTCATTTCTGATGAAAGCTTCTAGGCCGGTGCCTTGAAAATCGGTTCCGCCAGCTTTACCGAGAATAATTTTTTTTCTCTCAATTTTTCAGAAAAGTTTATATTTTTTAACTCTATATTTTGAAAACTGTTTTTTTCTCTCAGAGATTTAATTCGATTAGGGGAGAAAATAGTTAGAGGGTAGATTCTTGGGGAGTGAGAAAAAGAAAAATGGCCATAATTGTTCTCAAGAGACTCTCCCCTAAGATTTCTCAGCGCCGAAAACTGAGATATGTCCTTTTTTGGGAATGGGGAAAATATTTTATTTATTTATTAGTGATCGATGTTTAAATTAATTAATTCCACGGATTTGTACAGGGTAGGTACACAAGCGCAGTGAGTACTCAGGCAATCAATAGGCACACACAGGCACGCACACACGCACCGCGCAATTAGCCTCCTCCCGCGGTCGCCGCCGCCCCCAGCCTCCCCCGCGCGAGTACGCCCGGAGCCGATTTGGGTCAACCCGACCCGTCACGACCGATCCAGTTCCAAGGTTCGAGAATTTTTAAAAACGTCAAAGTTTAAAAAGGGGTAGCACGTTTGACGCCACAGCTAGAGAATGGTCCCATCCGCTCATTTTAAGGCAGAGAACTGCTGTCGACAATACCTCGTTCAAGATTGGCCGAAAGACGTAGGAAAACGCAGAAAAATTGATTTAAATAGAGGTTTCTTGGTTGCCGAAAAAAATGGGAAAAAGAGGAGGCAAGCTAATATACAGAGTGCAAGGCAAGCTAATAGACAGAATATATAGCAAGCTGATATAAAGGGGAGGAGGCAAGCTAGCAGACTATTTAGGAGGCAAGCTAGAAAAGCGTTTAGGAGGCAAGGTAATAGACGAGAAGGGAGGAAAGCTACAAGATAGGGTAGGAATCAAGCTAGAAAAGAGTTTAGGAGGCAAGCTAGAAAAGCGTTGAGGAGGTAAGCTAATAGAGAAGATGGAGGAAAGCTACATGATAGGGTAGGAATCAAGCTAGAAAAGAGTTTAGGAGGCAAGCTAATAGACAAGATGGGAGGAAAACTACAAGATAGGGTAGGAGGCAAGCTAGAAAAGCGTTTAGGAGGCAAGCTAATAGACAAGATGGGAGGAAAGCTACAAGATAGGGAAGGAGGCAAGCTAGAAAAGCGTTTAGGAGGCAAGCTAATAGACAAGATGGGAGGAAAGCTACAAGATTGGGTAGGACTCAAGCTAGAAAAGCGGTTAGGAGGCAAGCTAATAGACAATATGGGAGGAAAACTACAAGATAGGGTAGGAGGCAAGCTAGAAAAGCGTTTAGGAGGCAAGCTAATAGACAAGATGGGAAGAAAGCTACAAGATAGGGAAGGAGGGAAGCTAGAAAAGCGTTTAGGAGGCAAGCTAATAGACAAAATGGGAGGAAAGCTACAAGTAGGGATGGAGGCAAGCTAGAAAAGCGTTTAGGAGGCAAGCTAATAGACAAGATGGGAGGAAAGCTACAGGATAGGGTAGGAGGCAAGCTAGAAAAGCGTTTATGAGGCAAGCTAATAGACAAGATGGGAGGAAAGCTACTAGTAGGGTCGGAGGCAAGCTATAAAAGCGTTTAGGGGGCAAGCTAAATAGACAAGATGGAAGAAAGCTACAAGATAGGGTAGGAGGCAAGCTAGAAAAGCGTTTAGGAGGCAAGCTAATAGACAAGATGGGAGGAAAGCTACAAGATAGGGAAGGAGGCAAGCTAGAAAAGCGTTTAGGAGGCAAGCTAATAGACAAGATGGGAAGAAAGCTACAAGATAGGGAAGGAGGGAAGCTAGAAAAGCGTTTAGGAGGCAAGCTAATAGACAAAATGGGAGGAAAGCTACAAGTAGGGATGGAGGCAAGCTAGAAAAGCGTTTAGGAGGCAAGCTAATAGACAAGAAGGGAGGAAAACTGCAAGATAGGGTAGGAATCAAGCTAGAAAAGCGTTCAGGAGGCAAGCTGGAAAAGCGCTTAGCAGGCAAGCTGGAAAAGCGTTTAGCAGGCAAGCTAGAAAGGCGTTTAGGAGGCATGCTAATGGACAGGATAGAAGGAAAGCTAATATACAGGGAGGAAGGCAGCTCGAAAAGATTCTAAAAGAATGGCAGAAATAAACTGTTTGATTTTCTTAAGGAAATAAAAAAGAAACTTTTGTTTAATCTAGAAAAAAAAAAAACTTTTCACATTTAACTTTTTCTTTTAATTATCAATTTATATGGAAATGTCAAAACGGCTAATTGGTTATTTACGGATGCCGGTACTTTGGGTTGGAGGTTTTTAAAAAGTTTAGAGCCAGACGATGACGGGGGTGTAGTAGAAGGGACATAAAAGCCATTAGCTTTTATGGTTTAATCGTGTGGACTCGTCCGAAAGTGAGGGACCCACCAAAAACCCATTCGGACTGAATAATAAAGAATTATAAACCTTCTAAAAATAAATTTTTTCTTAAAAATTTGTAGAGTTTTACTAGTATTAAACGAAAGCGTTAGAGCGGTAAAGGTTCCCCCGCGATTATCTCGTCTATGTCAAGTGTGAAAGATTTAGATGAAAAGGCTTTTCCGTCGGTTCAAACATAATTTACATGACCCCGTTCAGTTAAAATGACCGTTTGACCGAGTAAACCTAACCTGCTATTTAAGAAAACAAGTTTATACTAAAATATCAAGTTTCCAGAGCAAAATCTTTTGTCCTGACTGTTCGCCTCCGTTTATACGCTCCGATGGAAACCTCGAAACTAATTGCGTTGTGGGTGAATAATTGCGTTAACGGTTACAAATGTCTATCATCTGCAATGCAAATCAGTGTGACCCGGGACGCGTGGGCCAAGGGTAATTATCGAATAGGTAGGTCCTTTGAGCTCTTGTATTATGCGTTGAGGTTGTATATGTAATCTAGTAATTCATACGCGTCAAAATTAGCTCTAAAAGTGGCTCGATTTGTTTCCCGCGTTTTCACCTTTTAAATTACCCAGATTTCGTCAGATTATTTCATTTCGATCGCACGGAAATATAACATTTTTACAAAAAAACATTGATTACAGACCAAAAAACGAGGAAAACGGAGAAATAAATAATAAAGACTGGAAGATCGAAGAAAACGACGAGGAAATCAGTTCAGAGGGAGTGGAAAAACCAATGAAAATATTTGAAAATCCAGAAGAAAGTGAGGATAGGAGGCAGGCTAAAAGGCAGTTTCAAAGCTTGCCAGCTTGCCACAGCTTGATAGCACGGTCTTACCTCTTACCTCCTAAAAGGTCTTCTAGCTTACCTCCTAAAAGGTCTTCTAGCTTACTTCCTAAACGGTCTTTTAGCTTGCCTCCTACCCTGTGTATTAGCTTGCCTCCTACCATGTATATTAGCTTGCCTCCTACCCATATATTAGCTTGCCTTGTACTCTGTTTATTAGCTTGCCTTTTATCCTGTCTATTAGCTTACCTCCAAAACGGTCTTCTAACTTGCCTTCTAAATAGTCTACTAGCTTGCTCCTACCCTGTATATCAGCTTGCTATATATTCTGTCCATTAGCTTGCCTTGTACTCTGTATATTAGCTTGCCTCCTACCCTGTATATTAGCTTTCCTTGTACTCTGTATATTATCTTGCCTCCTACCCTGTATATTAACTTGCCTCCTACCATGTACGTGTATATTAGCTTGCCTCCTAAAATGTATATTTGCTTGCCTCCTATCATGTATATTAGCTTTCCTCTTAAACGGTTTTCTAGCTTGCCATCTAAATAGTCTACTAGCTTGCCTCCTACCATGTACATTAGCTTGCCTTGTACTCTGTATATTAGCTTGCCTTCCATCCTGCCTACTAGCTTACCTCCAAAACGGTCTTCTAGCTTGCCTTCTAAATAGTCTACTAGTTTGCCTCCTACTCAGCTTGCTAAATATTCTGTCTATCAGCTTGCCTTGTACTCTGTATATTAGCTTGCCTCCTACCATGTATATTAGCTTCCCTCCTACCTACCATGTTTATAAGCTTGCCTTCTATCCCGTCTATTAGCTTTCCTCTTAAACGGTTTTCTAGCTTGCAATCTAAATAGTCTACTAGCTTGCCTCCTACCATGTATATTAGCTTGCCTTGTACTCTGTATATTAGCTTGCCATCTATCCTGTCTATTAGATTACTTCCTAAACGGTCTTCAAGCTTGCCTTCTAAATAGTCTACTAGCTTGCCCCCTACCCTGTATATCAGCTTGCTATATATTCTGTCTATTAGCTTGCCTTGTACTCTGTATATTAGCTTGCCTCCTACCATGTATAGCAGCTTGCCTACCCTATCTTGTAGCTTTCCTCCCATCTTGTCTATTAGCTTGCCTCCTAAACGCTTTTCTAGCTTGTCTCCTACCCTATCTTGTCTATTAGCTTGCCTCCTAAACGCATTTCTAGCTTGCCTCCTACCCTATCTTGTAGTTTTCCTCCCATCTTGTCTATTAGAATGCCTCCTAAACGCTTTTCTAGCTTGCCTCCTACCCTATCTTGTAGTTTTCCTCCCATCTTGTCTATTAGAATGCCTGCTAAACGCTTTTTTAGCTTGCCTCCTACCCTACTTGTAGCTTACCAATGTTTGATCAATTCTAATCATTCAGAATCTGTTTTGCCTCAACATTGACGGTTTTTATTTTTTGAAACTTTGATTTTGGTGAAGGATTTTCATTTTCCAGGATGAAAAACAAAATAAAAGGTTTGTTGTCGATATTTTTAGAAGACGACGCTTTTAAATGGCGGATGTTCTAAACACAAAGAAAGCGTTTGGGGCCGAATTGACTTAATCCGCTCTACTGAGCACCTTCCACCTTGATTCATACCCTTCTGCCAAATTGTTCGGCAACAAGATTTATCCTTTTTGGTTTCGTCTTTCGTAGAAACCTCACCTTTTTTTCTTTTTTATTATGGGTAAGTGGAGCGAAAAATTATATTTTCAGATACGAAAATCCTTTGAATAAGCGATACCTGCTTTGGGAAGAACTTATTTGAATTTAGAAACCTCGGAGTCAACAATAAAAGCAACCTTTTCTCAATTTCCTGTATCTCAATTTTTAAAAAATGGGTCTAATCTACCTTTTTTTACCCCCAGGATAGCCTTAATTTGATGCTTTCCAGGAAAACCCTTTTATAAAGTTTCAAAGTAGACTAAAAGTGTGCAAGTTATGCAGTAAAAATGAAGTTTTTAATTAAGGAATTTGTGTAGAAATGGAGAAATGTTGAGAAAGCAAAACTTTCCGAGTCACACACTTGAGGACACCTTGAAAGACATAAAATAATTGGAATAAAAGCAAGAAAAAAGCAATTTTTTTAATTACAAAAATTGATGAATTGTTTGTCGAAAATCTCGTTTAAAGATGGACAATTGAAGGTTATTATAAAAGCACTTAAAAGTTTAATTTGGTAAAGCACGTGTTACTGGTTTAGAGGGTGGGCTTTTGCCCTGAAGGTTAGCCAAGTCAGCTCTTAATGGGATCACCTAATCCTCTCCCTTCGCTATCACAACCTACGCCTCTAATCCTTATCCTCATGGGAAAATCTCTTCAATATTTTCTTCCAAAATCCTACCTCTCAGTCGAAAACTAATTAACGCTTCAAGCGGCCGAAAGTTTAACTATTGTTTTTAGCAAAAAAAAATGCGTTTTTTTACACTGGAAGCAATTTTCGGTGAATGAGAAAGAGTAATGAGTAGGAACAGTTCATCGCTAACTTTTAATGTTGGAGGAAAAGAACAGCTGTAGGACTGCGTGGATCGACAAACAGCCTCTCCGGCGGTTCCTAATTAAAAATTTAAACTTTACCCCTCTGCAGTTTCTGAAACTTTTGTAACTAAAAAAAGTTGAAAATGTAAGGTATAGAAGGGAGTTTCTTTTTCCCTGAGATGTTAACATTCAATTTATTTTAAAACTTAAAGTTCGGTTTTTTTGTATAGGAATTTTAAGGATTAGGAAGGATTAAAGGTAATTATTAATTAAAAATTAACGAAATCGATACCTATATTTTAGTTTTAAATATCGCTGAGGCCTAAGGGTCTATTGTGCTCTCTTCTTAGTAAATCAGAGCCCCCCGTCGAGCCCCAGGCCTCAAGAGCTGGACAGGTGGTTTGGAGGCAAGCTAATAGACAGGATAGGAGGCAAGCTGGAAGACAGGAGAGGAGGCAAGCTAGAAGACAGGATGGAGTCAAGCTAGGAGACAGGATGGAGGCAAGCTAGAAGACAGGATAGGAGGCAAGCTAATAGACAGGATAGGAGGCAAGCTAACATACAGGATAAGAGGCAAGCTAATAAACAGGATGAGGCAAGATAATAGACAAGATAGGAGGCAAGCCGATAAACAGGGTAGTAGGCAAGCTAATAAAGAGGGTAGGAGTCAAGCTAATGAACAGGATGGGAGGCGAGCTAGAAGACAGGATAGGAAGCAAGCAAATAGACAGGATAGGAGTCAAGCTGATAGGCAGGAAAGAAGGCAAGCTAATAGACAGGGTAGGAGGCAAGCTAATAGACAGGATAGAAGGCAAGCTAATAGATAGGGTAGGGGGCAAGGTAATAAACAGGATGGGAGGCAAGCTAACATACAGGATAGGAGGCAAGCTAACAGACAGGATAGGAGGCAAGCTAACAGACAGGATAGGAGGCAAGCTAATAGACAGGATAGAAGGCAAGCCGATAAACAGGGTGGGTAGTAGGCAAGCTAATAAACAGGATGGGAGGCAAGCTAACATACAGGATAAGAGGCAAGCTAATATACAGGATAGGAGGCAAGCTAATGTACAGGTTAGGAGGCAAGCTAATAGACAGGATAGGAGGAAAGCCGACAAACAGGGTAGTAGGCAAGCTAATAAACAGGATGAAAGGCAAGCTAACATACAGGATAAGAGGCAAGCTAATAAACAGGATGGGAGGCAAGCTAACATACAGGATAAGAGGCAAGCTAATATACAGGATAGGAGGCAAGCTAATATACAGGATAGGAGGCAAGCTAATGTAAAGGTTAGGAGGTAAGCTAATAGACAGATAGGAGGAAAGCCGACAAACAGGGTAGTAGGCAAGCTAATGAACAGGATGGGAGGCAAGCTAACATACAGGATAAGAGGCAAGCTAATATACAGGATAGGAGGCAAGCTGGTAGACAATTTTGGAGTAAAACTATAAGACCCGTTTGCAGGCATGGTAATAACCGGATTGAAAGCAAACTAACGGACGGCTTGGGAGCAGTGTTGCCAGACGACTTCGTTGGTTTCCCCTAAAAGGGTTTTATTTTCCCCCAGATTTCCAACTATTCCCCCTAAATTTTTTTTAGTAAGTACGTGTATAATGTGAAGAAAAATTATTGCGATAGGTTTTCTTTTATTAATAAAGGTTTTAAATAGACTTTGCAAGGTAATAAACTAATAAATAACCATAAGACAATAAAAACTAAAATTTAACTACTACTTCTCCCCCTAAAAAACCCCCCGGAGGTCTAAAATCCCCCAAATTTAGGGGAAAACCCCGATCTGGTAACACTGCTTGGGAGGCTAGCTACCGCCAGTAGGCCTGCTCTACCTTATCTATACGATTTCCATCTTTTTTCTACTTTCCCAAATCCGCACCATCCTTTAAATGATGTTAAGATAGCACAATAAGGTCTGACGGCTTGATAAACCTGCACGACCTCTGTGTCATGCGGAATGGTTGCGATGAATTTTGAATAAACTTGAGATCCTTTGACAGATTTTTGTGTAAGAGTTTTCTTTAAGTTCCTAATTAGGTCTGAGAGATAACTTTTAAGGTAATGGCGAAGGTTTTGAAGGAGCTTTTAGTGCTAGGACCCCGTCTGGTTAAGTCGGAAGATATTTAATAAAAGATAAGAGTCGTGGGCGTTCCAAAAGCGGTCCCGGAGTCAGTAAAAGAGGTGGGGAGGAATTTTTTTTATCCTCTCGGGGTTGATGATGATGAAGGTAGATCCCTGAAGCGTACACACCTGCTACCTTCGGATGCGGATGAGGGAAAGAGTGGAAAGAGAAGCATTAGCACCCTCGGGGGGATAAAACCTTGGGAAAACTCACCCCCGAAACCCGCCCGTTTCACGTAACCGAGCAACGCTTTTCCAACGGAATTTATATTTGAATCTTTACCACCCTTGTCTTTCTACAAAAATTTTCTCCCGACTTTCTCAAATGTCAAGATTGGAAAAAAAATTATGTGCCTGCGAAAAAATATGATTCTTATTACACCTTAAAAATATGAGGTCTTCATTTTCACCAACTTTTCATCTGGAAGGTTTTTTTTTTGTCAAATTGGTTTTTTAACGGCCTCTGAAGGTGCTAGAAAGGTTTGCCAACAAAAATTGTTCTGTCTTCAGAGATTCTAAATTATTCTTCTACTTATTCCCGATTATCTCAGAAACCAAAGCAAGGAGCCAAAATATTGTTAATTTAAAAATTATAGCTGACAAAATCATCTGTAAAAATGAACTTAATTGTATTTGACGTAGAATTGATAGCTTAGGAAATATGTGCATTTCATTGTTTTAGTTAGAAAACTGAGGAAAAACTAATGAAAAGCGGAGTATTTTTGGTTAACTGCGGAAAATAAGTACAAAAGGGGTTTTTCCGGTCTCAACAGGCAAAGTAAAAAATAAAAAGAAAGAAAAAAACTTATGAAAAATGGGAAAAATGGTATTTTTCTTTAAAAAAAAAAGAAAATAAAAGGTAAGCAAAGCACCAAAACCATGAAAAAAGAAGCTTTTTACATTTTTTTAAATTACCACTTATTTTCTACAGAAAAACCCCTCGTTTCTGGGGTTTTTCTGTCGAAAAACCCAAAAAAGTCCAAAAATCCCAATGGCCATAGTATTGACGATTTTGAAGGCTGTGGATGGCTAAACAAAGTACTGGTTTGAAGACCTTCCAACGAAAACTTCCTTAAAGAGAAGTAACGATATAGGTGGGGGAAGTATATGGGAGGGGAAGTATAAGGAAGGGGAAGTATAAGGAAGGGAAAGTATAATGGATGGGGGAAGTTTATTCCGAAAAATTTTCCAAGTTTTCTTTTTTTGAAAAATTTTCCGAGTTTTTTTAACTTTCCGAGTTTTTTTTCTGAAAATTTTTCGGGCTTTCTTTTAGGTAGATTTCTTTTCTTCAAAAATCTACCTATTGTATTTTAAAATTGCGCTTTTTTTAATATTATTACTTTTTTTTTTTTTTTTTTTTTTTTGAAAAATTTGCTAAGTTCATTTTTGCTAAGTGTCAAGGTAGAAATAATGGCACTTTGGCCTACGGATGTGCCTCTCGCAATGAGAGTAGAAGTATAAAATTTCTCCCTACTAAGAAAAATAATAATTAAAAAGTGAAATTTTTTACACCAAAAATTCTTAAAAAATATAAGGAGTAATTGGTGAAAATTTGGTGAAAATAGGACCTATGGTTCGGCCGCAGCGAATTTTTAAAATTTCAAACCGCATATCTCTGCCATTTTTTCGAAATTCAAAAATCTCAAAAATCGCCCTCGGCTAAAGAAATTTATGTAAAAATTAGGTGAAAATCGGTTGAAAACTGTGGCCGTAAAGTGTTCCAAAAAAAATGGTACGGACGGCCGGCCGGAACCACAGACAAAGTTGAGATCTGACAAAGTTTTGACCCTCCGGGGTCTGGAAGACCCTTCCCCAAAAACCGAGGGTATCACAATAACTTCTTTAAGGAAGTTAAAACTCCTTGAACTTATTTATGACATTGTAGATTTCAATTTGAATAAAAAAAAAGAAAAGGTTACGACACGCGAAGTTATTATTAAGAAGTGGTTTAATGACAATAAAAAAAACCTGAATTAATCTTAAGTTTTGAACCTGGCGTGCCCTTTTCACAATATTCAAAGAATTTCGAGGAAAAAGTTGAAGAAAAAAATTGTTTTCTTTTATTCTTTTTTCTTTGAAGAATGAGAGAAATCCGGAAAAAGAAAAGATAACTCTCCTTTTCGAGTCTCAAATGGGAGAAACAATAATCTCCGAAAAGGAGGTCAAGCACGAGGATATGAGGATCTTGAAGGCCCTAGGAAGGCTCTTTCCTTTTTTAATTATTCACTTAATCCAGGCCAATATTAGTTCCCGCTAATAACGTTTTGAGGATCAATAAAAGGAATAATTGATCAGAATCACAATAACGTAATTTTATTGAAGAAAATATTAAATTTTTTTTTTGAAGCTAGAAGACGTCAAACGGAATCTATTTTCGTTTTTCATTAATAATAAAAGGAAAACCCGATCGATATCGAATGATTGTTTTTGATGTCATGATTTTGCCCTTATTTGACCTGAAGTTGAGAGAAAAAAAAATTATCAAAGTGATTTCTCATTGGTGGCGTTCGAAAGGCCGCACTGAATTCCTAATGGGAAGATGGAAAAAGGGGTTTTCCATTACTGGGTAATAAAAGCGACGCTAAATTGAGCGGTCGAGGAACTGAGGTGAGAACTCACTCAGGGCGTGGAAAACGGAGCGTTTCCTCCTAATCCTTTATAGGCGGGAAATTCCATCGAGCGTGTTGCGTCTGAACATTAGCACCTTCTAATGTCAGCGAAAATAAATCTCATTCTATTTTATAGTGCAATAAAATTCATAAAATACCGTGAACATTTCAAGGTTTTTTTGGGGGAGAACACCGTTCAACATAACGCATTCACCTTAAAGCAGTTGTTCACCATAATGCGTTTCGGCATAATGCAATTGAAAATAAAGCTCTCAAAAGTTCAAAAATTTGGAGCATAATTTCAACATAAAGCGTTTCGCCATAAACGACTTAGGGAAAATAAATCTCATTCTATTTTATAGTACAATAAAATTCACAAAATACCGTGAACATTTTAAGATTTTTTTGGGAGGAGAACACCGTTCAACATAACGCATTTCCCCCTAAATCGGTTGCCCAAAAAAAATGTGCATTTCGACATAAAAAATCAGTAGTTCACCATAATGCGTTTCGGAATAATGCAATGAACATGAAGCTCTCAAAAGTTCAATTTGGAGCATAATTTCAACATAAAGCGTTTCGCCATAAACAACGGAAAATAAATCTCATTCTATTTTATAGTACAAAAAAATTCATAAATTACCGTGAACATTTTAAGGTTTTTTTTGGGAGAACACCGTTCAACGCATTTCTCCCTAAAGCAGTTGTACATAAAAAATCTGCAATTCGACATAAAAAATCAGTAGTTCACCGTAATGCGTTTCGGCATAATGCAATTGAACATAAAGGTCTCAAAAGTTCAATTTGGAACATAATTTCAACATAAGGCGTTTCGCCATAAACAACTTAGGGAAAATAATCTCATTCTTTTTTATAGTACAAAAAAATTCATAAAATACCGTGAAGATTTTAAGGTTTTGGGGGAGAACACATAAAGCGTTTCGCCATAAACGACCTTTGAATAAATGCAAGTCGACATAAAAAAAGTTCAAGTCACCATAACGCTTCTCACCATAAAAGCCTCTATTTAAACTTGTTTTTTCGCCATAAAATGTTTCTGTTTAGGCATAATTTCACTATAAACTAAACACGATTATGGCGAAACGACAAAACCTTAAAACTTGACTGTTCACCATACTGCAATTCAACATAAAGCATCTCACCATAAACTAGGAAATTTAAATATCTCGATATCGGCTGGTCTGAGGATAAAAGTGAATAAAGCACTTTTTGTAGGGAATTTAATTTCCCTTCAGTTTGCTTTTATTCATGTTTTGTGTAGGATCATCCGTTTAGATGATATAAGCGAAAAAAGATTACTTAAAAATGACAGTTCACCGTAATGCAATTCAACATGATGCATCTCACCATAAGCTAGGAAAAGCAAGCAGGCAGCCAATGGGATCGGCTCGTTTTATGACACAAGGGGTTAATTTTTTTCCTCTCGCGAGCATGTCCGAATTGCATTTTGGTGAACTGTCAAGATTTAAGGTTTTTGTCGTCTCGCCATAAACGGCGAAAACAGGCTTGCTCATTGGCTGTCCCTAGTTTATGGTGAGATGTATTATGCCCAAACGACAGAAACAGTCTGATGGCGAAACGAAAAGTTCTTTAAATGAATGTTTCCTTTATGTTCGACTGCGTAATGTTGAAACGAAAAATTTTATGTCGAAACGACAAGTGTTAAATCCTTCTTTATGGTGAGACGTATTATGTTCAAATGCATTATGGTGAACGTTTTCGATTCTTCTTTATGTTGAGTTGTTATATTTTTTATGGTGAACGGTAACTCGCGATTTCTACTGTTTTAGGGCCAAATGCATTATGGCAAAACGCGTGTCGACACTCTCATTTTTGAAGTAAAATTCCATTTTCATGAGGTCGAATCACATTTTGGTTATCCAGTTGATGGCGTCATTAATAAAACGGTCACGAATAACCCACATATAGTAAACCGAATTTTCGAAAATGAGATTCTGCACATAAGCTCGGGAACGAATAAATCGTCATAAATTGAATCTCGCAACAGAATATTATTTTTAATTACGAAACTTAAGTATATGAGAATAAATACCCCTATTTATTTATATTATACTTGAAAATGATAAAATCCCTTCTCGGGGAATAGAAGGGTTGCTGGTAGTTTTACCGTCTAGTGTACAGTACGGCCATTACTCTTAATTCCTGTCGACAACAGGTTGGTTAAATCCCCAGCACCCCTTCCCGATAGGGGAGGAGAGGGGGGAATTTTCCTGAGAGAAAACCTTTATGAGCGAAAAACGATTTAGTAGACCTCGAGAGTAAGTAATGATCTTACTTCCCGTAAAAACCACAACCGCCCTTTTTGAAATCTTTCTTAAAAGCAACATAATTATTTAAAAATCCCCCTTTATTTTCAACCTTTCTAATTAGAAAATTAATTATTTTATTAAGGTATTCATCTCAATGATTGATTTGAAACCTCCTATAGAAGCCAATTAAGAGCCTGTTATATCCCTGAATACGCCGGCGTTTTTTCTTTAAGATGTCCTCCAATTTTTCGAGAAAACTGATGGTTTTTTAAAAATTTTTTCTTTAGATTTGGCTTTAGAATACATTTAGTTACTTAAATAAAAAAATTGTTTTCAATGATTATAAAAATGCAGAAAATCAGAAAAAACGTCGATTTTTTCATCATATTTAATGATTACAATTAAAAAAATCGATAAAACGGTTTGTATTTGAATTTATGAGTGTTTAATAAAGCCAAAAGCTAAAAAACTTTTTTCTAACCTCAGGCAATTTTTAGTAAATTGGGAGCAAATCTGATTCCGAGAATTCCGGCGCAAATTCTTGCTTCTGATTCCTGAGAATCCGACGCGAATCCTAGCTTCTGATTTGCGGGAACACCGGCGCAAATCCTAGCTTCTGATTCGCGGGAATACTGGCGCAAATCCTAGCTTCTGATTCGCGGGAATACTGGCGCAAATCCTAGCTTCTGATTCGCGGGATACCGTCACGAATTCTACCCTGATTCCGCGACTTCCGGCGCAAATCTAGCTTCTAATTCCTGAGAATTCCGACGCAAATCCTAGCTTCTGATTTGCGGGAACACCGGCGCAAATCCTAGCTTCTGATTCGCGGGAATACCGGCGCAAATCTACTTCTGATTTGCGGGAACACCGTCGCGAATTCTACCTTCTGATTCCGGACTCCGGCTCAAATTCTTGCTTCTGATTCCTAAGATTCCGACGCAAATCCTAGCTTCTGATTTGCGGGAACACCGAGCAAATCCTAGCTTCTGATTCGCGGAATACTGGCGGAAATCCTAGCTCTCATTCGCGAGAATACCGTCGCGAATTCTACCTTCTGATTCCCGCGATTCCGGCGCAAATTCTTGCTTCTAATTCCTAGATATCCGACGCAAATCCTTGCTTCTGATTTGCGGGAACACCGGCGCAAATCCTAGCTTCTGATTCGCGGAATACCGCTCAAATCCTTGCTTCTGATTCGCGGAATTCCCCCAAATCCTAGGTTCTGATTCGCGGGAATACGGCGCAAATCTTTACTTCTGATTTGCGGGAATTCCAGCCCAAATCCTAGCTTCTGATTCGCGGAACCGATCAATTACGGTTTTTATCTCCTTAGTTCAGTTTTTTTCGCCCAGGTTGCCTAATCAAAAGGAAAAAAGAAAAATTATTTCTCGCAAAGTTGGAGCAAAACTTCAAAGAAAAATGTGTGGTCCGTTATAATAAATACTTATACTAAAGTTATAATAAATACGGTCTCATAATTTTTTGAAATAAAAGCACTTTGCTTCTGTGTGGTTCGGTTCAGAAGTATTTACCCCCTTTTAAAAATTGTCATTAATCCAAAAACGGTGTAATTTGAACGTTTATTTGAGCTAAAAGTGAGGTTAGAGATAATGGAAGCTTCTGTTTGAGTTTCTCCGGAACATAGAGAGCTTTCATTCAAATTAACAAACCTAAAAACAACTTTTCAGTTGATAAGAAAAAAAGTTTAAAATTTTTTTTTAATTAAAAAAAATCCAATAGGTCAAGGGTTGATTTTTGAAGGGGAAGCTCAGTGGCCGAACAAACGGTTTCCAGAAAAAAAGTAATTCTTATTTCTAATAACGACTTTAAATTTAGAGCCATATACGATTATTTTTTTCCCTTTCCCTTTAAAGGCTTCTGTCATTCCCGCTAACGAGTTCGAAGGTTGAAAATTGATTTTAAAAAACGGGCGGGCCCGTCAGGCGAGGGGACGGGGGAGATTTTCGGCTGAATGAACTGAAAAAGAGGAGGTGAATATATTATCAAGGAAGAAAATCTCATTTGCTATTACATTAAACATGATTGATTTTCTTCCTCTCCCCAAGTTCTACATCTTCGTTAAAACATTTAGAAAAAGAAAAGAAATTAAAATAAGGAAGTTATATTTTTCAAGTATTAGAATCGTATTTATAGGGCCAAAAAAGAGGATTCGGGAGTTTTCTCTCAACCAAAGACTAGAATTCGGAGCAAATCAGGTGCTAGGATTTGCGCCGATATTCCCGCAATCAGAAGCTAGGATCTGAGCAGGTATTCTCGCGAATAAGAAGCTAGGATTTGTGCCGGTGTTCCCGCAATCAAAGTAAAGATTTGCGCCGGCGTTCCCACAAATCAGAAGCTAGGATTTGCGTCGGAATTCTCAGGAATCAGAAGCTAGGATTTGCGCCGGTATTCCCAAATCAGAAGCTAGATGCGTCGGAATTTTCAGGAATCAGAAGCAACAATTTGCGCGGAAGTCACTGGAATCAGAAGCTAGGATTGCGCCGGTATTCCGCAAATCAGAAGCTAGGATTTGCGTCGGATTCCGAATCAGAAGCTAGGATTTGCGCCGGTATTCCCACAAATCAGAAGCTAGGATTTGCGTCGGAATTCTCAGGAATCAGAAGTTAGGATTTGCGCGGTATTCCCAAATCAGAAGCTAGGATATGCGTCGGAATTCTCAGGAATCAGAAGTTAGGATTTGCGCGGTATTCCCGAAATCAGAAGCTAGGATATGCGCGGAATTACAATTTGCGGCGGAAACGGGAATCAGAAGCTAGGATTTGCGCCGGTATTCCCGCAAATCAGAAGCTAGGATTTGCGTCGGAATTCTCAGGAATCAGAAGCAACAATTTGCGCGGAAGTCACGGAATCAGAAGCTAGGATTTGCGCGGATTCGGAATCAGAAGCTAGATTTGCGCCGGTATTCCCGAAATCAGAAGCTAGGATTTGCGTCGGAATTCTCAGGAATCAGAAGCTCTGATTTGCGCCGGTATTCCCACAAATCAGAAGCTAGGATTGCGTCGGAATTCTCAGGAATCAGAAGCAGAATTTGCGCGGAAGTCGCAGGAATCAGAAGCTAGGATTTGCGTCGGAATCTCAGGAATCAGAAGCAATTTGCGCGTCACGGGAATCAGAAGCTAGGATTTGCGTCGGAATTATCAGAATCAGAAGCTAGGATTTGCGCCGGTATTCCCGCAAATCAGAAGCTAGGATTTGCGCCGGTGTTCCCGCAAATCAGAAGCTAGGATTTGCGCCGGTGTTCCCGCAAATCAGAAGCTAGGATTTGCGTCGTAATTCTCAGGAATCAGAAGCAAGAATTTGCGCGGAAGTCTCGGGAATCAGAAGGTAGAATTCGGACGGTATTCTCGCGAATGAGAAGCTAGATTTGCGCCGTATTCTCGCGAATGAGAACTAGGATTTCCGCCATATTCCCGCGAATCAGAAGCTAGGATTTGCGCCGGTGTTCCCGCAAATCAGAAGCTAGGATTGCGTCGGAATTCACAGGAATCAGAAGCTAGGATTGCGCCGTGTTCCCGCAAATCAGAACTAGGATTCGGAATTCTCAGGAATCAGAAGAATTTGCGACGGTATTCTCGCGAATGAGAAGCTAGATTTCCGCCAGTATTCCGCGAATCAGAAGCTAGATTTGCGCCGGTATTCTCGCGAATCCTGCAGTACTCTGGCAAATAGAAACAAGGATTGCGGCCAGAATTCTCAACAATTCATGTCCGTATTCTCGCAATTTCATTACTTACTAAAAAATTGAGTCGTTATGCTTGAATCCTGCACCACTGAGTTCTTAATATAAAAAACGAACCCCCCTAGATATTGCTGTACGTTCCAGACTTTTTTATCTAAGACCTCAAACATGCTTCTCCGCATCCCCTATTGTAACAAACGTGACCCAATTCCCCGAATTCTAATCGCACAATGCTCTGATCTATATTTAAAGCGGTTTATCACGCCCGCGGGAATATACGCCAATCATGGAGGATACACGATGTAAACTCGAGATTAAACAAACGCTCATATTATATTTTATAAATGGGTTTTATACTGAAACTCACCAGCATTTTAAAAAATGATTCTAAAAAAATAAAAATTAATTAATATCATTTCTGTTTATATAAAAATTGATCTTTTCTCGGTTCAATAAATTAAATAAAATATTTATGATTTTTTAGTCATTATATGAAAAAAAAAAACGGTTTTTTAAATAAAGCTTGAGAGCCCTGGGAATATTCTGGATTAAAACAAGAAAAGAGAGACAAAAAAAGATTAATATATTCCGAGCGAAGGGAAAATGAAGGATATTGCTGCGAACGGGTATTTATTCCTAAGAAAATAGAGGTTTCACTCTAATTGAATAAAGAAAAGTTTTCGTTCACCCCTTTTTCCTCCAGTTGTTCGGGGACCCTCGACAAAACACTTATCGGGAGTCGAAAACGTTTGCTTGCCCAGTTCGAACAGCAGGGAAGCAATTAATCGGAAATCGTTTTGGGCAGTCGCCATCAATTAAAAGACCCTTTTTTTTACCCACTCAACATCGATGGGATTCTACAATTTTTCCCCCTTCCTTTTAATTTTCAACCTTCATCGCAGTTTTAGGGACAAAAGACATCTGATTTTATAATAAAACGTTTTGTTCCCTAAAGTTCTCCACGTTTTAGCGACTTCCGATTACTCTCGAAATCACCCGGGAATATTCTTTTGTTCATCTAAATTTTTTTTAAACTCCACCTCCGGAAAGGGTACAAATGGAGTTTAATAATTGGGCAAATATTAACAAGGATTTCCCTTTGAACTGTACATATCCGCGTTTTATTAAATTAAAAAAAGCTCAACCAATTTAGATTGTCTATCTTTCCAATCAGGTTTTTATGTATTTTCAAACCGCAATTTCGCCGTTTTCTGACCTCCTTAGCGTTTGGGAGAATTTATCATTGATTTTGAAGAAAACTAGGATTCTAGTCGGTATTCGCGGGGGAAGTATAACAGGAGGAAGTGAAAGTCAGGAAGTATAACAGAGGGGAAGTAGTAACGAAGGGGGAAGTATAAAAGACAAGTATAAAGGAGGGGGAAGTATAAGGAGGGGAAGTATAAGGGAGGGGGAAGTTTTTTTTTTTTTTTTTTTTGAAAAATTTTCTAAGTTTTTTCAAGAAATTTTTAAGTTTTTTTTTAATTTTCCGAGTTTTTTTTTTCAAAAATTTTCCGAGTTTTTTTTTAATTTTCCGGTTTTTTTTTAATTTGCGCTTTTTTTTTTTTTTTTTAAAAATTTTTAAGTTCTTTTTTCGAAAATTTTTTTAAGTGTCAGGTAGAAATAATGGGCTCTTTGCCTACGGATGTGCCTCTCTAAGGGTAGAATTAAATTTCTCCCTCTAAAAAAATAATAATTAAAAATGGCAATTTTTTTACACCAAAAATTCTTAAAAAATTTAAGGAGTAATTGGTGAAAATTTGGTGAAAATCGGACCAACGGTTCGGCCGCAGCGAATTTTTTAAAATTTCAAACAGACATCTCCGCCATTTTTCGAAATTCAAAAATCGCCCTTCATTCTTCTTCACCGGCTAAAGAAATTTGTGAAAAAATTTGGTGAAAATCGATAAAACTGTGGCCGTAAATGTTCCGGAAAAAATGCTACGGCCGGCCGGCACCCAGACAAAGTTGAGATCGGTGTAGATCATATTCGAATTGACCTCCGGGGTCTTCAGACCCCTCCCCAAAAACCTGACGAGGATATCACAATAACTACTTTAAGGAAGTTAAAAATTAACAACAATTAACACGATAATTTCGCTTTGTTGAATTATTTCCGAAACGTTGAATTACGTTATGAATTCCGAAGATTTTTAATTCGATCCCTAAGAATAGAGGACTAATTTATTGAAAAATTAATGACGACAAAAGGTATAATCCGATTAAATACTAAAGCAGATTTCCATTCAGAAAATTAGAGCCTTGTCCTCTTCAGAAGTGCCCTTGTTATGGCCTATACGCCCTCTGTCATCAATCCTAAGCTATTAATTATTCCGGATTTTATTGCTTTCCGTTTCGACTTCAAATTTCGAAATTTCATCATTTTACGATTCTATGAGCTAAAAATTTTTTTTTCAAATATTCTAAGATAAAATATAACTTTTTGTCCGACAAAATAAAAGTTTTCTGAGTGTCAAAAACGTAGAGTGGAGAGTTTTCTATATTTAATCCTTTTAAAAGATAAAAAAAACACCTTTTTTTTAAGAAAAAAAAATTGACAATGGAATTTGTCTTTCCATTTTTCCTCTCGTCCTATCCCCAAAAATATTATCTCAGACCCTTCTATTGTACTTTTTACTCCATGTAATTTTTTTCTACCTTGAAAAGGGATGTTTTATAATATAAAAAAAGGGGAAGGCGATTATTGTTACTTTTAACAAATAGTGTTTTTTGTCTTTGAGGAATTCAAGAATTGTTGGGATTTCCTAGTTGACAATGGGACCGAAACCCTTTTGTCCCTTTTGTAATTATCCAACACTTGGTTTTGATTAATTACTCGGATTTATAGCTTCACCTGTGGCGTATCTACGAACTAATTCCGCATTTTTTAAGTATAGAAAGTGAAATAACATGAATAACAATTGAAAAAAAAATCGATCGGCTAAGTAAGCCAAGCTTACACAGTGGCAAGAGGTAACGTATATTGATTTTGAGTATATAAAGTACTTTGAGTATTTAGAGTACTTTGGTTATAAAGTACTTGGAGTATTTAAAGTACTTTGAGTATTTAAAGTACTTTGAGTATTTAAAGTACTTTGATTATATAAGTACTTTGAGTATTTAAAGTACTTTGATTATATAAAGTACTTTGAGTAATTGAAGTACTTTGATTATATAATTACTTTGAGTATTTAGAGTACTTGATTATATAAAGTACTTTGAGTATTTAGAGTACTTTGATTATATAAAGTACTTTGAGTATTTAGAGTACTTTGATTATATAAAGTACTTTGAGTATTTAGAGTACTTTGATTATATAAAGTACTTTGATTATATAAGTACTTTGAGTATTTAGAGTACTTTGATTATATAAAGTACTTTGATTATAAAGTACTTTGATTATATAAAGTACTTTGAGTATTTAAAGTACTTTGAGTATTAGAGTACTTTGATTATATGGTTTTTCGGGGTCACTCTCGAGAGAATTACTGTTGTCTTCTGGTGTACCGCAGGGCTCTCATCTTGGTCCCATTCTGTTCTGCTCTACTTTAATGATGTTTTCAGTTGTTGCTCTTCAGCTTCTATGCTAGCCTTTGCAGACGATGTTAAGCTTTTTAAATGTGTAAGTGGTTACTCTGATTGCTTGGCGTTAAATGATGATCTAACCGAGTTCTCCCCGATGGTGTTCAGAAAATGGGCTTAGATTAGAGGTGTCCAAATGTATGGTAATAAGTTTTGGTCGAAAGAAAAGTCCGATAACCTTCAACTATTCAATTTCCAGTCAAAGTATTGCAAGAGTTACCTCAGTTCGGGATTTGGGGTAATATTTGATGAACAAGTTACTTTTGGTCCTCATATCGAGAATGTCATCTCAGGTCTTACAGAATGGTCGGTTTTATAAGACGTTCAACCCAGGACTTTAAAAATGTTCAGACTGTTCGTTCTTTGTACTTCGCTTATGCTCAAAGTTTGTTTGACTATGCATGTGCTGTCTGGCAGCCCTATCACGTTTATCAGGTTAAGGAGCTGGAGCGTGTTCAGAGGTCTGCGCTCAAGCATCTGTGCTACATTGAAAGGAAAGGGATTTATTTGATAGTAAAACTATTGATCATGGCGATCACACTTCCATATGCTGGCCCCGTCCGCACGGATGGATTATCTAAACGTCTCTTTGATTTGGAAACTTATTAATAATAGGGTGAACTGTAGTTACTTGAAAAGATAGCCTTTCATGTCCCTAATAGAAATCTTCGAAAAAAAAATTGTTTGCCGTCCAATATCATCGCACCGGGTATGGGCAAAATCTTTCATTCTCCAGGCAATTATGTACGTTCAACAATCTAGAATCAAACTTGACATTGACCTCTTTACTCAGAGTCTCCCAGCCATCAAACGGAACATAATGAATCACTTTCTGAATAAATAAGTAGACACTATCCTTTTGATGTGAATTTGGTTTACTAATTGTAAAAAATTTTTTTTTTTTTTTAAATTGTTTTTTTTTTTTTTATTTTTTATATAATTTTTTTTTGGTGTTCAGAGGTATTTCTATGTCCTTTTGGGTTTTATTATATACATATGTTATTCCTGTTGCTGTTACACCTATTGTTATACCTGCACAACTTGTAACCCTAATTATTTATTTATATAATAATGTACATATTTTCTATTTTTATATCTGTTTATATACATTTTATATTTAAGTTTAATTGTAATTGTCTAAGCACTATTGGGCTAGCCCCGTAACGTGTAAAACTAATAAATAAATAAATAAATAAATAATAAAGTACTTTGAGTATTTAGAGTACTATGATTATATAAAGTACTTTGAGTATTTAGAGTACTTTGATTATATAAGTACTTTGATTATATAAAGTACTTTGAGTATTTAGAGTACTTTGAGTATTTAGAGTACTTTGATTATATAAAGTACTTTGAGTATTTAGAGTACTTTGATTATATAAAGTACTTTGAGTATTAGAGTACTTTGATTATATAAAGTACTTTGATATTAGTTTTATCAGGGAAATATCATTGCATTTTAACAATTATTAAGGTTTTTTTGTGAGGGAGAGAGAATGAGAAACCGGTCGTGGAATATCCGTATTTTTCATTCTCTCTCCCTCACAAAAAACCTTAATAATTGTTAAAATGCAATGATATTTCCCTGATAAAAATAAAACAAATAGGGCATCTGCCCAATATAAAGAGGTAGTGTATGGCCGATACTGGGAGGTATGGAGACACGGAGGGGTCTAAAAAAGACAGATTCTGTTTACCTTCCCGCTGTCTGTCTCTCTTATACCACATAGTAAGGTCAAGTAGAAAATGAATGAGAGTGAAAAATGAGGAAATAGTCCACCTGATGAGGCGTATTACGCCGAACCGGTCGTGGAATATCCGTATTTTTCATTCTCTCTCCCTCACAAAAAACCTTAATAATTGAGTATTTAGAGTACTTTGATTATATAAAGTACTTTGAGTATTTAAAGTACTTTGATTATATAAGTACTTTGAGTATTTAAAGTACTTTGATTATATAAAGTACTTTGAGTATTTAGAGTACTTTGATTAGATAAAGTACTTTGAGTATTTAGAGTACTTGGATTATATAAAGTACTTTGAGTATTTAAAGTACTTTGATTATTTCTCTTTATACTCACCTTCTGACTGTGCTCTCCTAAATGTGGATCTTGAGAGGTTCTCGTCATGGTGCTTGTTGAATGGTCTTAAAGTAGAAGTTAATAATGTACTGCTATCACATTCACTAGGAAACATTCTTTCATTAACTACACTATTCCATCTCTGTAATACATTATCTAGGGTTTCTAATGTAGGGACTTGGGCATTATCTTCGATGAGAAAGTGAGTTTTATTGATCACATCCAAAATGTTGTCTCACGTTCCTACCGAATGTTGGGGTTCATCAGGCGTTCCACGTCCGATTTCAGAATGTTCAGGTAGCCCGGTCGTTATACTTTGGATATGTCCAGAGCATAATTGATTATTGCTGTATCGTGTGGGCTCCTTACCATCTGTGTCATTTAGTAGGTTGGACCGAATACAAAATCTGCAATTAAGCATTTCGTGTTCCTCGAGCATGGTGATGCTTTTGACTCCAAGCCACTTGATGAATGGCAGACCCTCTATCATATGCTCCCGTCCGCTCATAGAATGACTTTCTTGATAGTCAGTTTTTATGGAAAATATTACATAATGAACTTAACTGTCCAGAAATACTGGAACTTTTTTGTTTCCGGGTACCAGGTAGAACTACGCGCCAGAATGACTTGTTTCATGTGCCTCACCATCGTTCTGATTATGGTCGCCACCTAACGTTTTCACATTCATTGCGAACTTTCAACGACTTGGCGAAATTAATAATGATTGACATTTTTCATGACCCACTGTCTCATGTTAACGTGTAATGATGGAGCATTTTTTTATCATCTAATAAGAAATGATTGTCTTACTCGGTCTCACTCTGTCTAGTACCTCTGTTACCTGTAACTATTTTATATCGTCTCTAAAGCTAGTCGCAATATATTTTTATACTAGTCAAGGTTTGTAAATAGGTAAAAAATCAATTAAATTATTGTTTATTTATTAAATTTCTATTTTTCCTGTGATAATACATACCTGCCTGTGATGTCGATTCTTGTGTTTCAGTTAAAAATTTTTCTATATATATATTTTGTACATTTAGCTTTATATTCTACGTAGTTTAAAATTGTTTTGCATGTTTTTTTTAATTTTTATAAATTGTTAATAAACGCTATTTGGGCATGCCTGTAAGCGCTATGTACAAATAATAAATAATATAAAGTACTTTGAGTATTTAAAGTACTTTGATTATATAAAGTACTTTGAGTATTTAAAGTACTTTTGATTATATAAAGTACTTTGAGTATTTAAAGTACTTTGATTATATAAAGTACTTTGATTATATAAAGTACTTTGAGTATTTAAAGTACTTTGATTATATAAAGTACTTTGAGTATTTAGAGTACTTTGATTATATAAAGTACTTTGAGTATTTAGAGTACTTGGATTAGATAAAGTACTTTGAGTATTTAGAGTACTTGGATTATATAAAGTACTTTGAGTATTTAAAGTACTTTGAGTATTTAAAGTACTTTGATTATATAAAGTACTTTGAGTATTTAATGTACTTGATTATATAAAGTACTTTGAGTATTTAAAGTACTTTGAGTATTTAAAGTACTTTGAGTATTTAAAGTGCTTTGAGTATTTAAAGTACTTTGAGTATATCAAGTACTTTGAGTATACTACGTACCTGAGTACATAAATACTTTGAGTATTTTAAGTACTTTGAGTACAATAAGTACTTGAGTATATAAAGTACTTTGAGTATATAAAGTACTTTGAGTATTAAAGTACTTTGAGTTGATGTTGAAATGAATTATGGAACTGTCAGTTTTAAGGTTTTTGTCGTTTCGCCATAATCGCATTTTAAGACGAAAGTAGGCTTACTCTTTCTCTGTCCCTAGTTTATCGAGATGCCGACAGAAAATTATGGCGAAACAACAATTTATGTTTCTGATCCTATTTTATGTTATTAAAATTCTCTGCAAAAGAGAAAGAAAATTATTTCATCAGAAACGTGACCTCTTTGGGTTTTATTTTCTTCCGCGTTCCTCAGATAAAAAGCACTTTTTGACTTTTTCCACGGAAAGAGATTCCCTTTTGTTCCATTTCTCCGTAGGAGAAAAGGTGTGGGAAGTGGACAGATGGGCCAATATATCGTCATGAAAAGGCGGACATGATTGGACTATTAGGGAGAGCTCGGGATTGAAGAAAAGTTTTTTTTCCCCAACGCTCTGGCGAACGGTAAGGATCGAGAGGTCGGGAGAACACCATTCAACATAAAGCATTTCACCCTAAGGCAGTTGAACATAAAAATATGAGGCGCTCCGAATACGAAGGGCGAACTCGACAAACGTAGTTTCGAGATATTCGCATGTTAAAGTTTTCTGTTCGACAGAAAAGTCACTCTCTGGAATTTTCGTGGCGAGATTTTAGAATCATCATAGAATCATAGAGAAAAGGGTTTTTTAAAAATCACCAAATCTCGAAAAGAAAAAAAAATTAAATAAAAAAGGTTGAGAGTAGAGCTTTGCCGCATATCGGTTTTTACGTATTTTAAAGGGGAAAAAAGGGGAAACTCAATATAAAAATTACATGGGTGTATTCTTCAAAAGGTCTAGAATCTGAAAATGAAAAAAAAAATTTGTCCAATGTCGAGTTCGCCCTTCGTATTCGGAGCACTTCATATGTAGTTCACCATAATGCGTTTCGGCATAAACGACTTTTTTCAATAAATGCAAGTTGACATAAAAGAAGTGCAAGTCACCATAACGCTTTCTAAACATAAAAGCCTTCCTTTAAACGTTTCGCAATAACATTGTTTCTGTCGTTTTCGCATAATGCATCTCACCATAAACTAGGGACGGCGAAAGAACTTGAACCTTAAAACTTGACACCATAATGCAATTCAACATAAAGCATCTCACCATAAACTAGGAAAAGCAAGCAGACAGCCAATGGGATCAGCTCGTTTTATGAAACAAGGGGGTTAATCAGAAAAAGTATGGCAATTTTCTCTTCTTTCAAATGCAAATGTGAATAATTTTGTTTAAAAATTTTCATCATATAAATAAAATAAATTTTTTTTTTAATAAAAAAAGAAGAATGGGATTTAACCGATGAGCAAGAGGCCTTCTTCCTCATCGGTTAATCCATTCTTCTTCTTTTTGGACTAGCCATAGGCCGTTTAAGGGAGGGGGAGGACCCAGGCGGGGCTCTCGCCATATTGCCGTGGCGCCCTATCAGGGCCAACTCCAGAGGAGTGGCCAGACCAATTTATCGCGGATTTTGTGGAAGAATATTTATTGGAATTTAACTTCCAAACAAAAATCCCTACACCCAACCCGGGATCGAACCCCGGTCTCCAATGGTGTAAAATAAATTTAAAATCGTCATCTTTTAGGTATGTTAAATATTGAAAATTTACATTTTTTACTGAAAAGTCTATTTTTAAACCGAAAAAGCTCATTTCAAAAACTTTTAAACGGCGAAAATAGGCTTTTTCTATCGCTGTCCCTAGTTTATGGGGAGATGTATTATGCCCGAACGACAGTAACAGATTTATGGCGAAACGAAAAGTTCTTTAAAATGAAAGTTTCCTTTACGTTCCTCTGCGTTATGTCGAAACGACAAAGGTCAATTCTCTTCTTTATGGTGAGATGTATCATGTTCAAATTCATTAAGGTGAACGTTTTCGACTTCTTTATGTTGAGTTGCAGATTTTTCATGGTGAACGGTAACGGAAGTTTTTGTATTTTAATTTATAAGTGTTTAATAAAGCTAAAAAAGTTTTTTCCTAACTACAATGAATTTTTTCTAAATTGGGAGCAAAATCAAAACTTGATAAAATCACGTTTTTTGGCTTTTACGCTAATTTCTCCTAGATTGCAGCACAATAAATGGAAAAAAATGAAAAAACAAACAATTTTTTTGCAAAATTGTAGCGAAACTAGAAAGAAAAAACGGCGGACCCTAAAACGTAGATTGATAAGGGCGATCTAAGATTCATAAGGACGTCAGTACTCGTGATTGGCCTTTCCGGCTCCGTGGATATCAAAACCGGCTTTCATCTTGCAAATAGAATGGGCCCTTCTCATTATACTGATGGCTCGAAATGTGTTAATGATTAAACCCTTTCCCTCTTTTGTGGCTAAAGCGCCCACCTTAGAAGACACCCTTAGAATCCTTAGTTTTGCATTCCGAAGTCTCAGTTTTTTCAAAAAGAGAATTCCAACAAAGACATCTATGATTAAAGCCAATTTTAAATGGTTTTTAAAATAAATTATAAAAGTTTAAAGCCTCTCATGTACACACTCTTAAGGTTGATATGAGTTATATATCGGTTACCAAAATATTCCTTGAGTATTAATTAACTTTAAACGGAAGTTTGGAAGTAAACAGTCTTAGTTACACACAACTTCTGACATGATTGAAAAACTTGGAATCTTAAAAAAAAAGTTTTATTTTATTCATAGATATGAATAAATTTCTACCTTCCTTTTATGATATTAACATAATTTTGCGCTTCATTATCATTTATATTGGGGTAGATGAAAAAGCGGGTGTTTTACGGATTTCAAAACTGTTTGGTAAAGATGATAAAGTAGGTTAACGTATACCACTTTAGCCACATGAGTATGACTACCATTAAATCATCCTTTAAGTCTCTCCAAACTTGATAGATTATCAGTCAATGTCGGTTTAAGTTAAGATACCAAGTTTTGGCATAGACATTGATACATCTTTCTGATGTATTCTAATTAATCTTGATAAAAATTAGAAAAAAAAGTTAATTTATGGTAGGTTTTAATAGGTTATAGAGTTGCAAACTGGGGGTTTCGTACACCGTATTGAGCTAACCGTTTAATTAGGTTGAAAGCGATAATCTTGTTCATCAAATGGCTTCACCTGCTTCGTTCCCAAACGTTGAATTATTCACGGGTGTCGCTAAAATCAGTGGCGTGAAGGATCTGCGGAAGCCAAGAAAATTTTGTGGATCAGTGTATACATGTCGACATAATGCGCGATTGAAAAACTTAGCGTTATTGAAAAGTCGTTTATGCCGAAACGCATCATCGTGAAGTACATATGAGGCGCTCCGGGTACGAAGGGCGAACTCGACATCGGACAAATTTTTTTTTTTCATTTTCAGATTCTAGACCTTTTGAAGAATACACCCATGTAATTTTTATATTGAGTTTGCCCTTTTTTCCCCTTTAAAATACGTAAAAACCGATATGCGGCAAAGCTCTAACTGCAATATCCCAGCGGGTACGAAGGGCGAACTCGTATCCTAGTCCACTACCCCCACTCCTTCTCCGGGAGCCCCACTCCTCTTGGAACAGCTCACCGCCACGAAATAAAAATATATTATATTTTGTGAATTAATAATCGTAAAAATATTCGAAAATTTTTAAAAAACCCTTTCCTCTATGATTCTATAAAATCTAAAATCTCGCCACGAAAATTCCAGAGAGTGACTTTTCTGTCGAGTTCGCCCTTAACAGAAAACTTTAAAATGCGAATATCTCGAAACTACGTTTTGTCGAGTTCGCCCTTCGTACCCGGAGCGCCTCATACTTTTTTATCAATTTTTTTCATTTTAATCACAAAAATTATGATTAAAAATTAACTTTTTTCCGGATTTTTTACATTTTTATGATTTTTTAAAGAAAGAAGAGGAATCTATTGTATTTAAGTAAATAAATGTGTTTTAAACCCAAATCAAAAAGAAAAAAAATTAAGCCAAAGTTTTCTCGCAAAATTGGAGATAAACTTTTAAAAGACGCCGTGGTATAACACATTTTTTTTAAGAGAAAATAACTTAAATCTAATATTTACCTCATAGAAAACAACGTCTCGTCATAATTTCGTCACAATGACGTCAAATTATGACGTATTACTTAAAAACTTCCATTTTTTGTCGAGATGTGGAAATTATGACGAAACTTTATGAAGAAATGTGATCTCCACAAAATATAGCTCAGTACCTGAAACAAAAAAAAATATGTTTATATTTTGGATTTTTTTTTTTTTTACTTTATAAGTGTACTAACAAGGAAATACAATACGATAGAAAAATGAGGTGGTCTTTAAACATGAGATATAACGAGCAATTAAACTAACCTAAAATGTCATATTTTTGGCGGGAAATGGCTTGATTGGGTCACGTCTTACGGATTGTCTTCGCTTTCAAACATGTTTTGAAGACACGGCAAACAACGGAGAAACTTGGGCTTCCATTTAGTCGTTATTAATGGGCCTGTTTTGACTCGCTATTCCCTGTTTTCCTACTCAATCCTCCCCTGTAAGCCCATTTTGAAATCGGATCTAAATCACCCACGGGACATGAATAATTGAATTTTTTTTTCAAAGTTGTAACTTCAATATTAAATTTTTTTATAATGAAAGAGAAAGAGTTAAGAAAGAATTTCGCTGTTAATTAGAGAACTTGGTTCGACAAAGAATCTCTGTTTTACTTCTTTATCCTTTTTCTTCGAAGTTCAATATTTAATAATTTCATACTTCAGCCATCATTTTCAATAATCATCTATTTTTATCTTTCAATAATGACCCTTTAAGGACAAACAAATATCAATTTTTCAGCCCAGATTCTCTCCATAGATGGATTAAAGGAGTGTATACGTGTCGACATAATGCGGTTCGACATATTTGACCATAAAATAGCAGAAAATGCGAGTTACCGTTTATCATAAAAAATCTGCAACTCAACATAAAGAAGAAGAAAACGTTCACTATAATACATTTGAACAAAATATCTCACAGTGAAGAAGAGATTTAACACTTGTCGTTTCGACATAAAATTTGTCGTTTCAACATAACGCAGTGGAACATAAAGGTAACTTTCAATTTAAAGAACTTTTCGTTTCGCCATAAAACTGTTTCTGTCGTTTGGGCACACATCTCACCATAAACTAGGGACAGCCAAAGAGCTATTTTCGCCGTTTATGGCAAGATGACAAAAACCTTAAAACTTGACAGTTCACCATAATGCTATTCGGATATGCTCGCGAGAGGAAAAAAATTAACCCCCTTGTGTTATAAAACGAGCTGATCCCATTGGCTGTCTGCTTGCTTTTCCTAGTTTATGGTGAGACGCTTTAAGTTGAATTGCATTATGGTGAACTGTCAAGTTTTAAGGTTTTTGTCGCTTCGCCACAATCGCTTTTCAAAGGGTTCAAGTAGTCCTCTTTGGCTGTCCCTAATTTATGGTGAGATTATGCCCAAACGACAGAAACAGTTTTATGGCGAAACAACACGTTTAAAGGGAGGCTTTTATGAAGAGAAGCGTTACGGTGATTGCACTTTTTTTATGTCGACTTACATTTATCGAAAAAGTCGTTTATGGCGAAACGCATTATGTTGAAATTATGCTCAAAATTGAACTTTTGAGAGCTTTACGTTCAATTATTCCTAAATGCATTATGGTAAACTACAGATTTTTTATGTCGATTGTTTATGGCGAAACGCTTTATGTTGAAATTATGCTCAAAATTTTGGAACTTTTGAGATCTTTACGTTCAATTATTCCTAAATGCATTATGGTAAACTACAGATTTTTTTATGTCGATATGCAGATTTTATATGTTCAACTGCTTTTAAGGTGAAATGCGTTATGTCGAACGGTGTTCTCAACATTAAAGCACTTTCTACAAAAAAGCTGGCTGATTGATTTGTAATTATAGAAGTAACGCGGTGTGGAATGTCAAGCAGGGAGACTCCACTGAAAGATTCTTGAAGAGGAGTGAAATGGAGCAGATAATTGATCACCGGTTTCCAATTAATCCTTCCCATGTGATGAACCTAAAATTAATGGCCCCCACCTTTTTTTTCCTTCTCGCATGCACCTATTGATCGCACTCTTCTACAAAAAAACCTTTAAAAAATTCCGTATTTTAATGAAATTGACTTCTAAAGATTGATTTTAAAAATAAAACGGTTAAAACACGACAAATGCCTTGATTACCTTTTTTTTTTCTTCAGAAAAAGGAAAGCAATTTTCTCTTCTTTCAAATGCAAATGTGAATAATTCTGTTTAAAAATTTTCATCTTATAAATAACATAAATTTAAAATCGTCTTCTTTTAGGTATGTAAAATATTGAAAATTTACATTTTTTACTGAAAAGTCTATTTTTAAAACTAATTTTAAATAGAATTTTCATCTTCAAAATCAGAAGAACACCGTTCAACGCATTTCACCAGTTGAAGGCATAATGAAATGAAAATTAGATAATGAAATATGCATAGATAATTATAATAATTATAATCAATTATTATTTATCAATTATTGATAAATTATAATTGATAATAAATTATAATTGAAAAGTGCAAGTCACCATACCGCTTTTTTAAAAGTCTATATTTTTTAAAACTAATATAAAATTTTAAATAGAATTTTTATCTTCAAAATCAGAAGAACACCGTTCAACACAACGCATTTCAACCTAAAGCAGTTAAACGTAAAAAATCTGCATTTCGACATGAAAATCTGTAGTTTACCATAATGCATTTAGGCATAATGAAAATTGAACATAAAGCTCTCAAAAGTTCAATAATTTTTGGCATAATTTCAACATAAAGCGTTTCGCCATTAACGATTTTTTCGATAAATGTAAGTCGACATAGTAAAAAGTGCAAGTAACCATAACGCATTTTTAAAACTAATATCAAATTTTAAATAGAATTTTCATCATCAAAATCAGAAGAACACCGTTCAACACAACGCATTTCAACCTAAAGCAGTTGAACGTAAAAATCTGCATTTCGACATAAAAAATCTGTAGTTTACCATAATGCATTTAGGCATAATGAAAATTGAACATAAAGCTGCCAAAAATTCAATAATTTTGAGCATAATCTCAACATAAAGCGTTTCACCATAAACGACTTTTTCGATAAATGTAAGTCGACATAAAAAAAATGCAAGTCACCATAACGCTTTTTACCATAAAAACTCTCTTTAATCTTGTTGTTTCGCCATAAAACTGTTTCTGTCGTTTGGGCATAATACATCTCACTATAAACAAGGGAAAAAGCGAAAGAGCAAGCCTACTTATGTCATTTAAAACGCGATTATGGCGAAACGACAAAAACCTTAAAACTTGACAGTTCACCAAAATGCAATTCAACATAAAGCATCTCACCATAAACTAGGAAAAGGAAGCAGGCAGCCAATGGGGTCAGCTCGTTTTATGACACAAGAGGGTTAATTTTTTTTCTTTTCTTTTATGTACAACTGCGTTATGGTGAAATGACAACTTCTTTATGGTGAGACGTATTATGTTCAAATGCATTATGATGAACGTTTTCGACTTCTTAATGTTGAGTTGCAGATTTTTTATGGAGAACTCGCTATTTTATGGTCAAATGCATTAGGGCGAACTGCATTATTTCGACACTCTTCAAAATCAACAAGAAACAGCTGGATGCTAAGCCTACTTTTGTCGCTTAAAACGCGAATATGGCGAAATGACAAAAACCTTAAAACTTGACAGTTCACCATAATGCAATTCAACATAAAGCATCTCACCATAAACTAGGAAAAGGAAGCAGACAGTCAATGGATCAGCTCGTTTTATGACACAAGGGGCTAATTTTTTTCTTTCCTTTTACTATATGTTCAACTGCGTTATGATGAAACGACAACTTCTTTATGGTGAGACGTATTATGATCAAATGCATTATGGTGAACGTTTTCGACCATTTTCTTTAATTGAATCGCATATTTTTTATGGTGAACTCGCAATTTCTGCTATTTTATGATAAAATGCATTAGGACGAACTGCATTATGGCGACACTCTTCAAGAAACAGCTGGATGCTAAGAAAATCAATATTAGATACATAATTTCTATTAAAATTGAAAATTGAGGGGATGAAAATCAAAGAAGAATCAAAACCACCTGTCATGTAACTTTATGAATTACTTTGCTGCCATTAGCGAAGTGAAGGGAGTGGAAAAGCCTCGAAAAGTTACGCTTGAATAGAAGTTTAATCGCACTCCCGCCTGACAGCCTTTTAATAGCTTTAAATATGATTTTTCAAAATCTAAATTAAAATCCTGTGAGGGAAAAAAATGTAAAAAATCTCAATTTTATATCTGTAAAGTACGATGGTGCATAAAATACGTTATTATGTATTGATGTGGGTATTTATTGAGGGAATTCTGTTCGAAAGGTAGGTATAATATATAAAGTGTTTAGAAGGGAGGTCCGGCCTGTTTCTGAATACAGGACGCCTTACCCCTTCAGGGTTGAATAAAATATAGCGGGAGCCTTTCGCATCCCCCCCCCCCCCGAACCGTCCTGTGAATAAAACATCCCCTGTCTTCTCCAACCGCGTATCCCTCTCCAGACCTCGAAATTCCTACGTTTCTCATCTTCCGTATTCGCCACTGACAAAAAGACGTTTTTCCGACTAACATAAAGGGGTGCTTCAAGTGGACTTTCGAGTTTTTTTCTGAGATACTTCAAAGTTTAAGAGTCTAAAAATTTACACGCCTCTGAACACCTTCGTTATTCAAAAGTTTTCTGAAGATAAAAGAGATTTTAGAAAAAACACCTCCATAAATCGTGTTTTTACGTCATAACTTTTTATGTTGATACCTAAAGAGGTTCCTCTTAAGCGAAGAAAATATGCTTTTACCAAAACAACAAATTTAATAACGTATTTCTATGCAGATAAAATATTTTATTTAAAAAGTTGGGAAAATAAAGCGGTTTTTTAACGCTTTGTCAACCCCAGTGCGCATTCTATGGAACCGTGCCCTGAGCCTATAAGACCACCCACCCACGTAGAACGAAAACTTCCGTAAAGAGAAGTAACAATATAGGAGGGGAGGAGTATAACGGAGGGGACGTACAACGGAGGGGGAAGTATAACGGAGGGGGAAGTACAAGGGAACGAAAGTATAACGAAGGGGGAAGTATAACGGAGGTGGAAGTTTTTTTTTTTCAGAAAAATTTTCTAATTTTTTTTGTCAAAAATTTTCTAAGTTTTTTTTCTGAAAATTTTCTAAGTTGTTCTTTTTTTCTTAAATTTTTCAAAGTGTCAAGGTAGAAATAATGGGCTCATTGGCCTTGGGATGTGCCTCTCGTAATGGGTAGAAGTATGAAATTTCTCCCTACTAAAAAAAAAAAAAAAAAAATAATTAATAAGTGGCAATTTTTTTACACCAAAAATTCGTAAAAAATATAAGGAGTCATTGGTGAAAATTTGGTGAAAATCGGACCAACGGTTCAGCCGCAGCGAATTTTTAAAATTTCAAACAGCCATATCTCCGCCATTTTTCGAAATTCAAAAATTCTCGTTATCCGACTAAGGAAATTTTGTGAAAATTTGGTGAAAATCGGTTGAAAACTGTGGCCGTAAAGTGTTCCGGAAAAATGTTACGGACGGCCGGCACCACAGACAAAGTTGAGATCGGTAAAGATCAATATTCGATTTGATACTCTGGGGTCTCTAAGACCCTTCCCCAAAAACCCTGGAGGGTATCACAATAACTTCTTTAAGGAACTTAAAAAAAGTCACCCTTTTTTAGAATTTGCGTCTTTTCATTTAAATGGATTGTAGAAAAAGTAAAAACTCCTTTTGTATTGAATTAAACATGTTTCTTATTATTCTTCCTAATTGTAAGTCTGATTTTTCTTTTCCTTAATTTTTAATTTTTCCCGCATACATAATTTAAAAACTTAAGAATTTCATTTACTTTCTGAATATTTCAGGATTTCTTTTCATATAAAATTAAGCTTGGGACAAATGAAAGTACGTGGGTGAGTGGTCAAGAGTATGACTCCTAACTTCTTTGAAAACTAATTTTAAACTTCTGAAGACTTAAAAAGTTGTTAATTAAAAGATTTTAATATTTTATCACGTAAGAAAATGACAAACGTTCTTATGATAAGACGCTTCTACCTTCATAAATTTAACAAAGCACATAAATCAACGAGATCCTTAACTCTGGTGTATGGGCCAAAAGGTTAATTTAAAAAAAGATCTTTTTTTGGAACGAAGCCGTTGAAATTGATTTCTGTAATGCCTCAGTAATGGGTCGTCTTCGAAAGAAAAGAACTCGGGTTTCTGGTGGCAGCGGTCCAAAAAGCCCGGCTCTATCTTGGTTTTAAAAGTTATAGACTTCCCTTTAGTGATTTCATTAACCTGGGTCAGTGATCAAGGACTCTGACATGGAAGAAAAAGTGTGAATAACTTTTTTTTTTGTTCTCAAAGTGTTCTTATCAAAGATCTTAACGACTTCCCGCTTATTGTTTCGAGAGTTTCGATTTTAAATTAGAAGAACCTCTCAGGAAAAGCGACAATGGAGGGTATTACAATAACTTTGAGAATTTATATTTCTTGCGTAAGCCTAATTCACAATGGAGGGAGGGGCTCAGGCGGAAGCTCTCACCATATTGCCGTGGCGCCCTTTCCCCAAGTCCAATGAGTGGGAGGTAAAAGCGTCTATTTCTACCACATTTATGGAGTGTTGGAGGGTAAAGCGTCCAGATTTACCGCATTTTTGGTGTTTTTGAGAATAAGAGACATTTTTAACCAATTTTGGGAGTAATGGAGGGCAAAATCGTCCTTTTTGACCCGCCAAGGAAAAGAAGTACGGTGTCGAAAAGACCCTTTTTGAAAACCATCTGTCCGGGGTATCACAATAAATTTCTATATGAAAAAGTCAAAAATGGATTTTTGAATGTGTTTATGGTTCTTTTATAGTTTTTTATGATGTTCAAAGGGAAAATAGAAACGTTTTCATGTACTACAACCACAAAGATCGCCGCAGGGAAGATCCATTCCCAGTGGCCATAACGATTCGGTTTTCGACTCGGCGAGGGGAAAGACGTTCGGAAGCGTAAGGGGGAGGATATTCGTAGATACGACCTTTTCGTAAAGTGTCGTTTATTCTGCTCGGCCGACCGTTTATTTTCACTTCCAAAGCACTACGTAGGGCGATATAACCTTGAGAGGAAGAAAAGACCCTAATCACACTCTTACGGAATTTTCCTTTCCCGCAGCCATTACCGCCTAAAAGACATTTCCTCGAGTTTAAAAGTGTCTCTATAATTTCCCCGCTTTTTACCTTCTCTCCTTACAATGGAGTACTCAAGGATCTTTTGTACAACGTGATATTAGAGTTTATATACTTAAATGATTGAATATCAATGGCGGTGTGAAGGGTTTAGTGAGAAAGGGAGGATTCTCGCTTAACTTTCAGTTAGAGGGAAACCGCAATTCCTCCATCGGACTTCGGAGACCGCAATTCACTCTCGACCCGATTTTTAGCCGGAGCAGATGGTCCACTTCTGAAGGCTTGACGTTCAATATTTTCCTTCCTTTTTTCCCTCCCCGGGTCTCCAATAAACCGGTGAAAATTAAAAAGCAGCTAAGCGTGTAAAACCCCATTGATTATTGATTTCCGTAATCAATCCGACTTGCCCTCACCCACGTTTTGCCCATAATTTCCCCGCTTTTTACCTTCTCTCCTTACAATGGATACTCAAGATCTTTTGTACAACGTGATATTAGAGTTTATACTTAAATGATTGAATATCAATGGCGGTGTGAAGGGTTTAGTGAGAAAGGGAGGATTCTCGCTTAACTTTCAGTTAGAGGAAACCGCAATTCCTCCATCGGACTTCGGAGACCGCAATTCACTCTCGACCCGATTTTTAGCCGGAGCAGATGGTCCACTTCGAGGCTTGACGTTCAATATTTTCCTTCCTTTTTTTCCCTCCCCGGGTCTCCAATAAACCGGTGAAAATTAAAAAGCAGCTAAGCGTGTAAAACCCCATTGATTATTGATTTCCGTAATCAATCCGACTTGCCCTCACCCACGTTTTGCCCAGGGCTGACCCTTTGGGTTCAAGCTGATTTGTTACCGACACCCGGGAAGATTAAACGCTTTCCCTCTCACAGTATCGTATTTTAAACCGATCTCTTCCGGTAGTTAACGAATTTATCTAATTCTTTTTTTTATTTCCTCCCACTTTATCTACCTGCCTTGTTTTTGATGCTTTCCAATAAAGCCCGCTTGTTTCTCTTCAACGCCGGAAATCGTCTAATATATCATTAGTCCTGAAAGCCGAAGGGAAGGGAAATCACCGTTGAAGATAACGACCTAATCAGTATAATCTTGACTCGAGTATTCCTCGAGTGATGGATTATCTCGCGAAAGGATTAATGTTTGTTTTCTTCTCAAACCCTTCAAAGAGTCCAAAATAAGAGGAGAAATTTTTAAGTTTTGAACAAATTTTCTTTCCTTCCTCCGACAGACGAAGAAGGAGGCAATACAATAACTCAGGCATTCAAACAATGACGGATATTAGACTTTAAATGTCAAGAATAAAAATGTTTTTAAAGAATTTCTCTATTTTGTTTTCATCTCAAAGAATTTCAACTAGAGAAATATAGGCTCAGGGGTCTGATTGGGGGGGGGGGGGTGGAAAACATTTTTTTTAAGGGAGTTTTTCGGTTTTTTGATCAAAAATTGAGTTTTTTTTGTTTTTTTTTTTTTTCGAAAAGAAAAATAAATCTTTTGTATTTAAGTAAAAAAATGTATTCTAAAGCAAAATGAAAAAGAAAAATTTTTAAAAAATCCACAGTTCTCTCTCAAAATTGGAGCAAAACTTGTAAGAAAACAAGGCGGAAATAATGAGCCCTGTAGCAGAGGGCTCTCGTCCCTGCTAAATGTTTCAAATTTCTCCCTACTAAAAAAAAAATTTTTTAATTTTCTTCAAATTTGTTTCCTAGAAAAATTATTAAAATATAAGGAGTACTTGGTGAAAATTTAGTGCATCGGAAGGACTGTTCAGCCGCAGGAGCTTTAAAATTTCAAAAAGACATATCTCCGCCATTTTTTTCGAAACTCAAAAATCGCCCTCGTTACATTCTTCTTCACCGGCTAAAGAAATTTGTGTAAAAATTTGGTGAAAACCGGATGAAAATGCGCCCGTGAGGCTCGAATGAAATTTGCAACGGACGGCCGGCCGGCACCACAGACAACCGGAGGGTCACAGTAATTTCTTTGAAGAACTTAATAAGCCACCGTTTAAACGGACTCTTAAATCGTTCAATTAATCATAAGTTTTATGGTTAAAAAAAAAAAATCCTAAAATTTGGAAAAACGAGTTTGTACTTAAATTTATGAGTGTTTAATAAGCTGATAGCTAAAAAGTTTTTTCCTAACCACCGTCAATTTTTGTGAATTGGGAGAAAATTCTAAAACTTGATGTTTGTGCCTAGTAGGCCATTACTATTCCATGTAAAGATTGATCTTATAAAATTTTATACTTTTGAGTTATATTTTAGGGTTATTACTTTACTGTTTCTCATCTTTTACCCGGTTCAAATATTAGCGTTTACCCTCTTTAACGGCATGTGTGGCCAATATTGTATCAGACACGGGTTTTTTACGACCCTTTTTTAAAAAAATATTTATTCTAAACAATTGGTTAAAAGTTTAAAATCGTCTGTAAAACACTTTTTAATACAGCATTGTTAGAAAGTCAGATTTGCATATGAAAGGGTCGAAATCTTGAAATAACCTTAGCGTCGACAAAAAGGGCCCACGGTTTGAATACAAACATTCTCGAAGAAACGTTCAAACTCCGCTCTTTGAAATGGTTTTTATGAAAACAAATATAGAAACTTCCTTTTCCGGAGTCCCTTAAGAACGGCTTTTAACATTTTTGCATTTTAAATTATAAATCGACGTTTTGAATATCCAAATTTTTTTTCATGTCCTCCCGCATTTTCCCTCTGAGGGTGGAATTTTTGTAGGGCAGGCTTAAAATTTAATTGGTGGCTTATTAATTTTAATAAAAATCATAAAAAATTGAATTTTTCGGATTTATGGATATACTGAAGAAAACAAATCTTTTTGGTGAATTTTGGTTAGATTTATATCTCTGTTTACCGCTTCAGTGATTGATAAGTCTGAAAATTGACGCCCTCAACGATGTTTTTTCTTTCATAAGAAGAGAAAAAATAGACTATCGTGATTTCATATTTACCTGCATTCATCTAAATAGATAACGGTAATCGATATATCGATGTTCATACCTTGAAAATAGGGGCTTAACGTCCACTATGTCTGACATAATACTTTATTCATCAAAAAAACCATTTTTTTCTCCCGATATCCAGAAAAAAAATCTTTCAAAATTAATCATCATTTTAACGACAGCATAAGGCACTATAAAAACTTCCTTATGTTCATCCGATATTTTATGTCTTTCCGTTTGCATAATAAAATTTATAGGGAGTGTTTATTTAACTTTAGTTTTTCTTGATTTATTCCAACGGTACGTTTGAGGATTAAACTCCGAAAATGAAACGAATTTTCACCCTTCTGCGAGTTGGAATATTAAATTTATAGTTGATTACTCTCTAGGTAAAATAACTTTTTGAATAAATCCCATTTATCTTTTGTTCTTTTCATCGAGATGTCACCTAAAAAGTAACTTTCTTTAAAAATTCATTTTTGCTAACACAATAGAGAGTTTTAGGGAATTTGCCCTTCCCGTATACGACTCACCAAAGGTCATACGATTACGATTCCGACTCAGCTGAGTATACGTGAACTACTCACTTCCCGACTCCGAGTAAGCGTAAGGTTTATTTTACGAAGGTTATGAGCTGAGTATACGTGAACAACTCACTTCCTGACTCCGAGTAAGAGTAAGGTTATATTTTACGAAGGTTATGAGCAGAGTATACGTGAACAACTCACTTCCCGACTCCGAGTAAGCGTAAGGTTCAGGACACAGGCTAAGTGAAATTGGCGGAACGTTTTGGGGACTATTTCTATACTGTTATAGTTAATCAGAAAAAGCATGTTTCGATTCATGAATTTTCTCTAGTGAGAACATTGTGAACTAACTGAGTCGAACGACTCCCTGAAACCGGGTTATGAAGCTTCTACGAGAAGACCGGTTTTGTGAGTCGTATACGTGAACGACTCACTTCCCGACTCCGAGTAAACGTAGGGTTATATTTTACGAAGGTTATTTTGTTATCTCGCTTAGTTTTGGGTTCGGAAATCAACTAGTTTCGCTACAGATTGGCTAGAATCGAAGAAGGTACTTTTTGGAAGGATTTTGGAAGTTAAATTAAAAACTATCAAGGAAACTTTATACACAGGCTAATGAAAATGGCGGGAACGTTTTGGGGATAGGTAATTTCTATGTACTGTTATAGTTAATCAGAAAAACCATGTTTCGATTCATGAATTTGCTCTAGTGAACATTGTGAACTAACAGAGTCGAACGACATCCTTTAACTGGGTTATAAAGCCTCTACGAGAAGACCCATTTTGTGAGTCGTATACGGGAAAATTACGATTCCCTGTAATTCTATATTATGGGGCCATGAAACGCGATTTTTTCCTCTTATTTTACTCCTAGAAAAGAACTAACAAATGTTTAAAATTTTAGAGTTTTAAAGAAAATTTGGCTTTTTTTAAGCTATTTTCTGAGGGTATTGGATGCGGGAAGAGAGCGAAAAAAAATGTAAATCCGACCGAAACTACGGATTGGAGAAGTAGGTCGGATCTTGCAGTTTACTACAACACCCGCGCCCCTACTTTGATCCCGGAGCCTTCTGCCAAAAATAAATCGTTCAATACCGACAAAAAATGGACAACTCATTTTAAACAGAGGGTCCTTATACTCAAAAAGAAAATTCATCTTCGGACATCCCCGGGGTCTTTTGTTTTTTTTATGATTTAATTAAGAGGTTAATTAAGTTGTGGAAGGTTGAAAATTCGGTCTGGGTTTAATGAAGGGTTGGGGGGAAAATAGCAATTAAAACGGTGGGGACTGCATTTTCCACTTCGACCCATTCCCGTCTAGACTCTCCTCATGCTATAAAATACGTAATCATTTAATCAAATGAGATTTTAAGATTGTAAATTTTTTTTAATTCAACAAAAAAATCAACCTTGACGTCACATTTTCCTAATTTTTTATATAAGTTTCGTATAACAAAGAGAATATAGGTTTTTTATGAGAAGGAAGATGAATAAATGATCAAAAGGGTTTATTTTTACAAAAAAAATTTTTCTTTGTGAATTTTTTTCAGTTATATGTTAAAATCAAGATAACGAAATTATCCGAAGGTGGAATACGCAGATGGTTGGGATGGGATACCACTTAAGGGGACAGGTATTGCTTATTGATACCGTAGAGGGCGTAGTCGAACCAACAAACAACATTAACTCGGGAAGCTAGCCGTTCCGCACCTTCATCCTATAGCCCCTAACCATCCCAAAACTTACCGTCACGGGATTAGTCGAGTCTTCATTATAACTTTGAACTAGTTTCCTAAGGGCAATAATCGTATAATATGCGCATAAATTGTCCGACATTGTTCGAAATCTTTAAGATGAAAAAGCTTCAGTCGAAGCAAAATTGTCATTTTCAGGTCAAACTTGCCTAATTCACGGGACAAACTCAGGGATGGATAATCTTAAGGTGGAAGGTGAGGATTGAGTGGCATTGGTGGAAAAGTGATTTCCGAATTGTGGTCGAAATGATGTACGAATTACGGGAAATAGCGAAACTAATGACGACCGAATTGCGGTTCAAGTAATGTCCGTATTAGGGGCGTCGTGGTGGCCGCGCGTGTTAAGGCGTTAATCCCAAACATTGCGATACGGCGTTCATCAATGGGGTCCAGGGTTCAAAGCGGGCGGTCCACAAATTGAACCCATGTACCCTAAATGAACTTTTCCGACGGAAAACCACTGACGCGAGGGTGATATAACCTGATAGTTGAAAACTCTCGTAAAAAAAAAAAAAAAAAAAAAAAAAAAAAAAAAAAAAAAAAAAAAAAAAAAAAAAAAAAAAATGTCCGCATGTGGTCCTCCTTATGTAATGATGACTGGTTTTGCGGTTTCGAGAAGTCCGAATTGAGGTGCTTATCATGGCCGAATTGCGACCTAGTGATCTCCGCATTGCGGTCCTAGAAATGTCTTCAGATGCTAGCCTCAGCCTTAGGACGCTAACATTCGGACATCAATAGTGATGTCCAAATTGAGGTCCAAATGATGTCCGAATTACGGTCATAGTAATGTCCAAATTGCGAAACTATGACGCCCGAATTGCGCTTCAAGTGATGTCCTTTTTGGTCCTCATGATGTAATGATGACTGGTTTTGCGGCTCGAGAAGTCCGATTGAGGTGCTTATCATGGCCAAATTGCGACCCTTGTGATCTCCGCATTGCGGTCCTGGAACGTCCGAATGTACGGGCTTCAGTCGATGCTAACCTCAGCCTTAGGACGCCAACAATTTGGACATCAATAGTGATGCCAAATTGAGTCCAAATGATGTCCGAATTACGGTCATAGTAATGTCCAAATTGCGAAATAATGACGCCCGAATTGCGCTTCAAGTGATGTCCGTATTTTGGTCCTCATGATGTAATGATGACTGGTTTTGCGGGTTCGGAAGTCCGAATTGAGGTGTTATCATGGCCGAATTGCGACCCTAGTGACCTCCGCATTGCGGTCCTAGAACCGTCCGAATGTACGGGCTTCAGATGCTTATCTCAGCCTTAGGACGCCAACGATTCGGACATCAATAGTGATGTCCAAATTGAGGTACACTGATGTCCGAATTATGGTCATAGTGTGTCCAAATTGCGAAACTAATGACGCCCGAATTTCGCTTCAATTGATTTCCGTATTGTGGTCCTCATGATGTAATGATGACTGGTTTTTCGGGTGACATCAATAGTGATGTCCAAATTGAGGTCCAAATGATGTCCGAAATACGGTCATAGTGACGTCCAAATTGCGAAACTAATGACGCCCGAATTGCGCTTCAAGTGATGTCCGTATTGTGGTCCTCATGATGCAATGATGACTGCTTTTGCGGCTTCGAAAAGTCCGAATTGAGGTTCTTATCATGGCCGGATTGCGACCCTTGTGATCTCCGTATTGCGGTACTAGAAATGCTCGAATGTCCTTCAGTGCTCACCTCAGCCTTAGGACGCTTACAATTCGGTCATCAATAGTGATGTCCAAATTGAGGTCCAAATGAGTCCCAATTACGATCGTAGAGATGTCCAAATTGCGAAACTAATGACGGACACCCGAATCGCGCTTCAAGTAATGTCCGTATTGTGGTCCTATTGGGGCTTCGAAGTCCGAATCAAGGTGCATATCATGGCCGAATTGCGACCCTGGTGATCTCCGCATTGCGGTCCTAGAAAAGTCCGAATGTCATTCAGATGCTCACCTCAGCTAAGGACGCCAACATTTCGGAACTTAGGGCCGCAATTCGGATATCACCAAGACCCTCAATTCGGAGGTTACGCAATGCGAACATCACAAAACTATCTTACTATCACATGGTCTCTGATTCTCACCACCTAAGCCTTAAATGTACGATCCTAGCTCAAAAAATAAAGCTGAACATTTTTATCGTTTGATCCTGCAGTCATTGTAGGCACATGGGTTGTACAATTTAATAAAACGGGGGTTCTGACAGATAGTAAATAATTTTAACTTATGTCATTTTCAGGCCCCGATAATGGCCTTGGTGCGGTTCAATGTTACATACAGATCCAATGGGGACTCAATATGCTGAGCAAGGGATTAGACTTAATGGCCCATATAGCGTTCCAGTTTAACCGTCTGGGATGTCTCTCTACCTTCGAAAAATCTTTTCAACGGGCGAAAAAAAACGTCAGACGTGACTTTAGAAATGAAAGAGGGAAATGATTGCGAAAAATGATGTGCGGTAAAATATTATGAGCTACGCGCAATTAGGGTTTAAGCCCATACCCAGTTGTTACCATCGTTCCGGGATCAACTCCATCCCTACGTATTACGTCTGACATATGAATACAAATGCGGATCCCAACTTCACTAGTCTCTACACGATCTCCCGAAGTATCTGAGCTATAATATATTATCTATATCTAAATCATTAAAAATATCTCAGTGGTTCTTCCTTGAGGATGGTTAAAACTAGGGGAAATATGCCATTTTTCAAGAAAGTAAAAATTGGGCTGAAACATAGGCAGTGATATGCTGCGGAAATAATGAGAGAGTTAAGGATCCGTTAGACCACTTAGTACGGCGGCGTTTTTTTCTTTGAAGTTTTGCTCCAAGATAACTGTTGATTTTTTAAATTCTTAAATTTTTTTTTGCCATAAAACGAGTTTGTATTTAAATTTATGAGTGTTTAATAAGGTTAGAAGCTACAAAAGTTATTTCCTAGCCACAGCCAATTTTTTGTAATTTGGGAGCAAATCCAAAAACTTGCTAAAACGTCCAAAAGTCAGTATGTAAGTTGGTTTCCAGGTCAAAGTACTGGTTTGAAGAGCATCCAACGAAAACGTCCTTAAAGAGAAGTAAAATATAGAAGGGGAGAAAGGGAACGAAAGTATAATGGAGGGGGAAGTATAAGGGAGGGGAAGTATAAGGGAACGAAATAAGGGGGAAGTATAAGGAGGGGAAGTATAAGGAAGGGAGTATAGGAGGGGAAGTATATGGAGGGATATAGGAGGGGGGGGGAGTTTTTTTTTTGAAAAATTTTCAGTTCTCTTTTTCGAAAATTTTTAAGTGTCACGGTAGAATTATGGGCTCTTTGGCCTACGGATGTGCCTCACGTAATGGGGTATGAAATTTCTCCCTACTAAAAATATAATAATTAAGAAGTAGCAATTTTTTACACCAAAAATTTTTAAAACATATAAGGAGTAATTGGTGAAAATTGGTGAAAATTGGACCAACGGTTCGGCCGCAGAGAATTTTTTAAAATTTCAAACAGACATATCTCCGCCATTTTTTCGAAATTCAAAAATCACCCTCGTTAAATTCTTCTTTATCGGCTAAAGAAATATGTGTGAAATCGGTTGAAAACGATAAAGGAACGGTAAAGTGTTCCGGAAAAAAATGCTACGGCCGGCCGGCACCACAGACAAAGTTGAGATATCGATTTGACCCTCCGGGGTCTGGAAGACCCTCCCCAAAAACCCGACGTGGAGGGTATCACAATAACTTCTTTGAGGAAGTTAAAACGTAACGGACAACCCAAAAATCTAGCCATTATGGCGTTTCTAGGCAGCATCGATTTTTCTTTAAGGGTCAGGAAAAACTACCAAAAACATGGAGGGTATTACAGTAACATTTTTTTTGTTAGGGAGCGAGTTGAAAATTCGATATACAAAGAGAGATGAGGAGGTTGAAAAAATATGCTCAAGTATGCGGAAATCGGTAAAAAAAAAACCTTTGTAAATCCCATTGTAATCTCCTCAACGGGAATCAGAAAAAAAGAATAAAAGGGAGGAGCTCGTTACAACCTTTGTTGATCCATACAAAATAATTTTTTAAAAGTGGATTAAAGAGTATAAATTGTTCAGTTTTAAATGGGTTCTACTTAATTCCGACGGGCTCCTTTGTCATGGACTGAGAATCGAGACTCCGACTCATTTTACCCCCTTTCGGATACAACGTCGGAGAGAAAAAAGTAAGAAAGAAGAGTATTTTCCTTCTTTTTATGTATAAAGTAATTTCGGGAGGGGAAAAAAACTCTCTTGCCTCTTTATGCCACGTACAGCTTTATAAACCGCCGTTTTCAAATAAATTCCACCCGTCCCCTATGGATTACCTACGTTAAAACTTCAGGCCTCTCTTGAAAAGAAAAGAGAAAATCGTATGTTTTAATAAAACTTGTAATTTGATGCAACTTAGCCTTTTTCCAGGAAAAAAAAGAGGAAAATTTTTTCACCCACCTAATTTTTCTAAAATTCTCAGAATTTTTTATTGTATTTTTTTTGTCGGGCTTCCAATTGGTCCAATGATTATAATCCACCCCTTTTCACATCCCTTTTTTTCCCTGTTAGTATCGTTTTACATTCGTGAAAAAGCGAAACAAAAAAAAATCTAATTCCGTACAAGTGACAGACAACTGTCCGAGGTGATGATGATGGATTAAAAGCGCTTGATGGAGGAGAAGGGTTTATGAGGTCTGGGGTCGAATAAAAAAAAAGGTTTCGGGTCAAAATAAATACAGAAGGCTTCTCGATAGCCCACGCCCTTAATAATAAAATCCACTTAACATTTATCTGCGGGAAAAAAAATTTGCAAGCCAATGAAAACGTCTGGAAATCTAGAGTAACACCCGAAAATGGCGTAAAACTCGGGTTTCTGATTCAACAAAAAAAAAATTTTTAAGTCAAGGTAGAATAATGGGCTCTTTGCCCTATGGATGTGCCTCTCGTAATGGGTAGAAATGAAATTTCTCCCTACTAAAAAAATAATAATTAAAAAGTGGCAATTTTTTACACCAAAAATTCGAAAAATATAAGGAGTAATTGGTGAAAATTTGGTGAAAATCGGACCACGGTTCGGCCGCAGCGAATTTTTTAAAATTTCAAACAAAATATCTCCGCCATTTTTTCGACATTCAAAAATCGCCCTCGTTACATTCTTGTTCTTCGACTAAGGAAGATTTATGAAAATTTGGTGAAAATCGGTTAAAAACTGTGGCCTTAAAGTGTTCCGGAAAAAAATGCTACGGACGGACGGCCGGCACCACAGACAAAGTTGAGATCGGTAAAGATCAATATTCGATTTGACCTCCGGGGTCTGGAAGACCCTTCCCCAAAAACCCTACGTGGAGGGTATCACAAAAACTTCTTTAAGGAAGTTAATTGAGTCAAAAATCCAGTAAAAAGGGGCACTTTTGATTATGTGGGAGGCCAAAATTAGAGAACCCAAAAATCAAGTAAAATCTAGAAAAATGAGGATAACTTCATAAAATTTGGCGTGAAATCACAGCTTAATCCACGATTACAACCGTAATTGAAAAAAAAAAAAATTACAGAAAAAAACCTCTTGGGACGATAAAAAAGTCAAGGGAAACGCCCAAAAAGAAAGTTTCTCGGCTAAAAACCCAAGAAAACGCCAAAAGGAATTTTTTTAAGTCTAAAAATCTTAAAAAAAGTCCTAAATAGGTCTTTTGATTTTGGGTCTCTATGACCCCATCTATGAAACTGTATTTGAGGGTGTTACAATAATTTCCTTTTTAAAGGTTTTCTCCATCGAAGAACTCCGATCATGGTAAAAAACTGGACGGGAAAAAATCATAACTCCTAGACGGATTTTGAATCAGAATTTCCAGTTTACCTTATAACCCAAATTGACATAAAACCGCTTTAAAATTGAGCTAATACTACCCAGCTCGATACTAATGGAACGGCGCTCGGGTTATACACATCCATAAATACCTTACGACCATGCAAAACTTGCATCTCCCAAATCTCGATCCAAACATTTTTTTCAAAAAAGTTTAAAAATCCAAGGCTCAATTCTACCAACCCACGCCCGCAAAAAAAAATTTACTAATAAATGTATGACTTTTTGACCTTTCACCTCGGTTAAACCTACGCAATGCCAAAAATAACAATTGAACCCAGGGCAAAAGTTTAAATAATAAAAAATTTAGCTAAATTTAACTAAATTTAATTTTTAAAATATAATTTGAGATTCATTTTGCAAATTATCTATGAAATTTTTTGAAATTAAAAGTTGTATTACGTAATAATGAATATTTAATTAAATAAATAATTTTATTTAAAATTATGATTGAAATATTTGTTTATAATATTAATTATTCTTTTTTGAGATACCTAATAATTTAAAATTAAAAAAAAATTGTTTGAAAAATGTAATTTTTACCTTGATATCAAATAACCATATCCGATCGTTGGTTTTTGATTGACGGGAGGGCCATAAGGGTCGCGTACAAATCGGGATCGAACTCGAATTCAGCGTCCGATAGAGATGCCGGCTTAGCCCTAACTGAAAGGGAGGGGGTTCGGGAAAAAGTCTAGTTCGGAAAACGTCCGCAGGAGCGCTCTCTTCTACAAGGGCGAGGGTAAAAAGGGTGGTGAAAAAAAGGGGGTTCAATACCACCCTTCACATACCAAGCCGATCTCACCTTGTTCCAGTTTTTATGTTTGTTATCTTTGATATCCGGGTAAAAATCGATTTTTTTTAATCTTGATAACTTTCAATATTTAAATTTTCAAATTATTTTCATAAAATTTATTTTAGAATTTCCATTAATCCGATTGAATTTTGTTTAAATATTTGTTTAGAGAAATTCATTATAATTTCAAATAAATTCTTATCTAAATATTACTTTTAACTCAGAAACCATCGTTTTGAGATTAAACAAATTTATTCAAAAATTTTATAAAGTTTTTTTTTTTATAATTTTGACGTTTCGGGAATTATCTCCCACGGTGATAACCTCATGACCTTTGACCCACCTCAAGGGAGGTAGATGGGTAGCAAAAAAAATTTGTTATTTTTGAAAAAAAAATGGAAGACGAGAAATTGCCAAAAAAAAATTTGAATTAAAAAAAACCGTTTTTTTAAACATTCTGAGATATAACTCGAGAATAATCCGATCGAGCCCGTTAGGATAAATCGTTATAGCATTTTTTCAAAAAAACTGTCGCTTCAAACTAGAGAAAATCAGCTAAAAATTTATCAAGTTTTGCTCCCAATTTACAAAAAATTGATTGAGGTCAGGAAAAAACTTTTTTAACTTTTAGATTTATTAAGTAATTATAAATTTACATACAAACTCGTTTTATCGTATTTTTTTATTTTAATCATAAAAATTATGATTTTCAAAAATCAACTTTTATAGACTTGGTGTAGCGATATTTATAATAGCACAACTTTAAAATTTTATAGTTAATTTTATAGGAAATTTGTCAACTTTAAATTTGTTTAAGGAGCTAACACTAATTTTTCAAAATATAAGCAAAAAAAAAATGAAAAAGAATTCCATTTTTTAGGTCCAAGCACCTAAAAAAATTACTTTTATACTTTTTTATAAGCCCATTGCTTACTGGATGCTTAGTACGTATTATGAGTCACTGAGACCCCTAAAAAAAAGGGAATATGAAAAAAAATCAAAGAATTGAGAAGCTGGTACGACTTAAAAAAACTTGAAATCACTAAACGCTATGAGATCATGCGAAAAAGACCTTTTTAATACATAAATACATACCAAAGACAAAATAAAAAGTCTATTTTTTCCCTTACATACGCTCGTAAATCGTCTCCTTTCTTATCTATTCCGAGACTGAAGAAAGTTACACGAGAAAGGGGGAAAAAAAGAGAAGCTTTTCGTGTTCTAGGATCGGAATTATTCATAAGAAGGTCTCCCAAGCCTATTCCAAATTACTTGAGAACCTATGAAAGTCCAAATGTTAAATATTTAAAGCGTTTTAGGGCTAAAAACGTCTTTTATTGATTTTTTTACCTTCACGTATACAATCAATTAATGCCTCATGTTGTAATATTTTTAACCCGCTCGGTTTTAAAACCGATAAATAAAAATTTATGTTTAATTTTGACCATGATGAATTTTTGAGTTTTTTTGTTGTTGTCGTTTTTCATTGCTAACTTGAATAATAAACGATCCTGGAAGTTTGTTAAATATTTTCTCCGAATGGTGAACTTTTTGCGAGTGGATTTATGAGCCGTGAGAGGGAAAATAGAGTCAATCACACAAGTTTCGTCGGATCGTATCAAAGGAGTTCCGACCCGGAGGTGAACGCCGGCGTAACTGGATTTCCAGTGTTGACAAACTTCGGGCAAGGGGTGGCCTCATCACGAATTGAAAGTAAAGGGATGGATTTTCTCATCTATTAAACTTTCTTTTATCGTCTCTTTAAGGGTCCACATAATACGGAGGCGTCTTTTTAGTTTAGCTCCAACTTTGCGAGAAAACTGATGTTTTTAAAAAAAAATTTCTCTTCTTGATATAGCTCCAACCTAGGAGAAACAACCGAAATTAAGCTAAACGTAATTTTATCAGTTTTTGAATTTGCTCCCAATTTACAAAAAATTGAGTGAGGTTTGGCAAAAACTTTTTTAGCTTTTAGCTTTGAAAAACACACATAAATTTAAATACAAGCTCGTTTTATCGAAATATGATTAACAAATTGACTTTTTTGATTTTTCTGATTTTCTGTATTTGTAAGATTTTATTAGTTTTAAACTACACCATCGAATCCTTCGATTTAAATTGAGGGGGGTTTACATTTAACTTTTTTCATAAAACCACATTTTAACGCTCTTCCAGACGAGTGGCATCTTGTATAAATAGATAAAGGTATTCTAAAGGCAAATCAAAGAGGATTGTTTTAACTTCCTTAAAGAAGTTATTGTGATACCCTCCACGTCGGGTTTTTGGGGAGGGATCTACACGATCTAAACTTGTCTGTGGTTCCGGCCGGCCGTCCGTAGCATTTTTTACTTTACGGCCACAGTTTTCAACCGATTTTCACCAAAATTTCACACAATTTCTTTAGCCGGTGAAGAAGAATAAGGAGGGCGATTTTTGAATTTCGAAAAAAATGGCGGAGATATGTCTGTTTGAAATTTTAAAAAATTAGCTGCGGCCGAACCATTGGTTCGATTTTCACCAAATTTTCACCAAAGACTCCTTGTATTTTTTTGAATTTTTGGTGTAAAAAAATTGCCACTTTTTAATTATTATTTTTTTTTTTAGTAGAGAAATTTCATGCTTCTACCCATTACGAGAGGCACATCCCTAGGCCAAAGAGCCCATTATTTCTCCCTTGACACTTAAAAAAAAATTTCAGAAAAAAAAACGGAAATTTTTGAAAAAAAAACTTAAAATTTTTGACGAAAAAAAACTTCAAACTTTTTCGGAAAAAAAAACTCGGAAAATTTTCAAAAAACTAGGAAAATTAAAAAAAAAACACTCGGAAAATTAAAAAAAAACTTCCCCCTCCGTTATACTTCCCCCTCCTTATACTTTCCGTCCCTTATACATCCCCCTCGTTATACTTTCGTTCCCTTATACTTCCCCTGCCTTATACCCCCCCGTTATACTTCCCCTCCCACATATTCCCCCCCCGTTATACTTCCCCCTCCTATATTGTTCCTTCTCTTTAAGGAAGTTTTCGTTGGAAGCTCTTCGAACTAACAGTTTTCTGCACTGACTTGCTACTAGACCCTAAAGCCAAAAAGAAGTCAAATTTATAAACTGGTTCGATATAGACTTTAAATAAATAGGGTCAAAATGGAGAGTAACGGTTTAAACCCGAGAGACGCTATTGTTATCGTTTAATTTCCTGGATAGCGTCCTCCTTCTGGCCCGTTTCAATTTAGATTCAACACGAGGTCCCGTTTTACCCTTATCCTTCAAATTCCACAACCTCCCACTAGGTTAAAACACCGACTATATATTTAAATATTGTCACAGAATATTAGAAATGACTTCGAGGCAAACTATAACTTGCAAAAAAGATCTCCCTGACCCCCAAGGAACAAAATGAAAAACTGGCTTCATGGAGTTTTCAGGCTGAGAAACGCCCAAAAATACCGTAAATTTAAAAAAAACTGAGGAAAAAGCGTCTTTTGTTAAAAATTGAAGTTCGGAAAAAAACGAGAAGCTGTGATATAAAAAGAGATATCATAAAGGAGAGATTATTTGGCGAAATGGAGTGAGCCATATATTTTGTCAACTTTTCACTCCCGACAGAAAAAGTGCTTGTACCCCAACGTTATCTTTCGAAGTTTATAAAACTTTTTACTGAATTACTAAGTTCCTTTTTAAATAGATAATATCAACAATTTTAAGGGCCAAATGTTATTGAGAAAAAAAAAATCTTCAATGAACTGGGCTTCGAACCCTTGACGTCTTGAGCAGGGAGAACGGCGTTCAACATTACGCATTTCTCCCCAAAGCAGTTGAACTTAAAAAATCTGCATATCGCCATAATAGTTCTTAATAGTCTATACCTAGTTCACTATAATGCGTTTCGGCATAAAGCTCACAAAACGACTTTTTCAATAAATGCAAGTCGACATGAAAAAAAATGCAAGTCACCATAACGCTTCTCCATAAAAGCTCTTCAATCTTGTAGTTTCGCCATAAAACTGTTTCTGTCGTTTGGGCATAATACATCTCACGTTAAACTAGGGACAGCGAAAGAGCAAGCCTACTTTCGCCGTTTAAAACGCGATTATGGCGAAACGACAAAAACCTTAAAACTTGACAGTTCACCATAATGCAATTCAACATAAAGCATCTCACCATAAACTAGGAAAAGAAAGCAGGCAGCAATGGGATCAGCTCTTTTTACAACACAAGGGTGTTAATTTTTTTTCTCTCGCGAGGATGTGCAAATTGCATTATGGTGAACTGTCAAGTTTTAAGGTTTTTGTCGTTTCGCCATAATCACGTTTTAAACGGCGAAAATAGGCTTGCTCTTTGACTGTCCCTAGTTTATGGTGAGATGTATTATGCCCAAACGACAGAAACAGTTTTATGGCGAAACGACAAGTTCTTTAAAATGAAAGTTTCCTTTATGTTCAACTGCGTTCTGTTGAAACAACAAATTTTATGTCGAAACGACAAGTGTTAAATCTTTTCTTTATGGTGAGATTTACTATGTTCAAATGCATTATGGTGAACGTTTTGACTATTTTCTTTATGTTGCACATTTTTTATGGTGTACTGTAACTCGCGATTTCTGCTATTTTATGGTCAAATGCATTATGGCGAACTGCATTATGTCGACACGTAAACACTCGTTCACTGCGTAAAGAATAATTTCACTCACAGATTTTGCCCGGCTGCCTCAATCCCCGCTTGATTTTTTCAAATGATATTTCCGAAGCTCCCTTTAAACGGATCTTCACCCCAGGCCATGACGGCTTTAAGCATAACTGCGGCGTTTCTGCCAAAAGTTTCACACAGAAAGGGAGGTTAAGAAGAGAAAGCGAGTGAAGTAAAAGGGAGGAGAACTGTCAGTCCAATTAACGTTCAACCGAGTTGGTTGAAACGCCTCCTAAACAGTTCGGTGCACGTTAATCAAGTTTACCCGACAAGACGGAAACGTTTTAAATTTCCTCTCTAACATTTTCAAAAGATTCTTTTTTAAATTTACAAACACTGAAGTTTCTCATTAAATAAAAAAAACATTCGTTTGTGTTAAAAGAAATAAAAAAAAATAAGGCTAAAAATGGAAAATGGGGTCATTCGTCCGTGACATCTCTCCCCAGGCGCATGCGTTGTTTTAGTAAACGAGGTCTTTTCCCGTCGATTTACGCGCATGCGTAGAAACGAAGAAAAGAAAACAAGAGTGTTAGCTTCTTTTCACAGGATTTATGGACCTTTTTTATTCGCCTTCCAGCATCCCCTATTTTTGGACATTTTTTTTATTTTAAGCAGACACACCCATTGTACAGGGTGGTTTCTCCACGAAAACCCCTTTTATTCTTCTATTTTCCGACGTTTTTTTCTTAATTTTTGGGCCCAAAAACCATGTTTTCAATTTTTTGGCCAAGGGAAACCCTTTTTAGCGATATTTTAAGCTGAACATCATCTGCTTTTTTAATGTCGCCGTATTTAGGGTTAAAAATAGTCGATTTTTAGTTTCTTCTGACCCTTTTCAAGGTCAAAATGAGGTACTTGAGGATATAATTAGTTGCATATAATTCGAAATCGATTTAGATGTTTTTATGAAAAGCGATACTTGAGGGGAGGATCATTAGACCTGAATTTTTTTTTTCCCTTTTCTCCTCAACCTCACCCTCCTCGAACTCTAATAAAAGCGCTCCCTTTCTCAATTTATCCAAGGGCCGAGATAGTCTCTTTTTTCCTCCCTTTTTCAACTCAATTTCTCTCCTTAAAATAATTATAGTGGACGAAATATTGAGGGGAAAAAATATTACAAAGGCAAAACACGTTTTAACGAGGGTATGTGAAAGGGGGAAATGTGAGAAATGTTGGGTGCGCTGGATTCCGTAAAGAAGGGTATTCGAAGGTTCTGGAAGACACCTAAAATATACTCGAAAAATCACCTTAAAAATTTTCTTTCATTAATGTACGATCTACGAAATTGCATTAGGGAGACAAATGTCGGGCGGTCTCTCCGGAATTTCACCTAATACCTGTCTCTCAAACCCAAAATTAAGATTTATCCTTGATCGATACCAAAAGTAATCAACTTTGAGAGAAATTATAAAAAATATAAAAATCAGAGGAAAAAATGCAAGTTTGGACCCCGATTTTAATTTATTAAGATAAAAAGTATTAGTTTGAATAGCTTCCAACGAAAACTTCCTTAAAGACAGGTAACAAATTAAGGAGGGGGAAGTATAACAGAGGGGGAAGTATAACAGAGGGGTAAGTATAAAGGAGGGGAAGTATAACGGAGGGGAAGTATAACGGAGGGGGCAGTATAACATCACAATATATCACAATAACTTCTTTAAGGAAGTTAAAAAATGAAAGCCTAAACTTATCCCTACTAGATATCGAGAATGAGAGAAAAAAATGTTTTTTCTATTAATTTATTTTTAAAAAATCTAAAAAACTTTTATGTACAGAGAAGATAAAATTTGTTATTTTCCTTATCAAACCATAAAAAAATGTCAAAATCAAGAAAACAAACTAAACTCCGACCAGTGAAAAAATGGCGAAACTATGGAAGCCGATATTCATATTGATCGTCTTCCTTTCCTTAGTAAGTTTTTAAAAATGATTTATTTTATTTAATGTCAATTTTTTAGGCGGATTCTTTCACATTTTCGACCATTAAAAAGTACTTGACAGGCATTTTTATTCCAAGTAATTATAATTTTCTTTTTTCTCATTTTGTATTCAGTTGATTGGAATATTCAAATTTTTTTTTAAAAGGGATGAAAATGGTTTTAAAAACGTTTTTGATCACGTGTGAATTTAAAATGGTGACTGAATAAATTGAGGGTGATTAGGGGTTGGGGACATAATGAGAATTCTAATAGTCTGGCGACATGTAAACTGGGCTTATTAAAACGATTTTTACTCCATTAAGCTCGCCTGAATTTTCATAAAGGTTATAATACAGTATGGACAACTTAAATGATAAAATTTTCCCTGATGTCTCAACGAACTTTTTTTTTAAACCACCTGTTTTAGGTCAGATAAGAGTGATAGGAGGTTCAAATGCGGTCCCAGGACAATTTCCTTACCAAGTTCTTATCAGGATAGTGAAAAAAGGTGGGCAATTCATCTGCGGTGGATCTCTCATTTCCGACAGTCACGTCCTCACCGCCGCCCATTGCGTTCAAGAGTAAAGCTTTTTTTCCATATTAACTTTCACGAACGCTTTTTCTCAAGAATTTTTTTTTTTTCAGTGTTGATTATCTTTTTTTAACATTCGGGTCTGTGACGACTTCAGCTTTTGATGCAACCGAAACTCAATTTGTGATGAAAAGTCAAATCCGAACTCATCCGTTTTATGAAGTTAATGACGTCAAAAACGATTTGGCCATCTTAATGTTGGCTGTGCCCGTTAAATTAAACAGTAAGTTGAGAGAAATCGGACGTTCATGCGCAACGAAGGGTCTTTAAACCACTCCTACCGACCAACAGAACGCTCTAGAACGGTTTTAGCCACTCCTACCGACCAATAGAATGCCATAAAATAGCTTAAGCCACTCCCACCGTCTAATAGAATGATCTAGAATGGTTTAAGCCACTCCCACCGACCAACAGAACGCTCTAGAATAGTTTAAGCCACTCCCACCGACCAATAGAATGCCAGAGCACAGTTTAAGCCAGCCACCATCCAATAGAATGACCTAGAATGGTTTAAGCCACTCCCTCCGACCAAGAATTCCCTAGAATAGTTTATGCGATTAAAAAGTAAATAATAAACAGTAAGTTGAGAGAAATCGGACATTAAAGCGCAACAAAGGGTCAATGGAGTTTAAGCCACTACCACCATCCAATATAATGATCTAGAATGGTTTAAGTCACTCCCATCGACCAATAGAATGCCGAAGAATAGTTTAAGCCACTCCCACCATAAAATAGAACGCCCTAGAATGGCTTCAGCTACTCCTACCGACCAACAGAACGCTCTAGAATGGTTTAAGTCACTTCCCATCGTCCAATAGAATGCCCTAGTATAGTTTATGCGATTGAAAAGTAAGTATTAAACAGTAAGATGAGATCAATCGAACATTAAAGCGCAACAAAGGGTCAATTGAGTTTAAGCCACTCCCACCTACCAATAGAACGCTCTAGAATGGCTTCAGCAACTCCCCCCGATCGATAGAATGCCATAAAATAGTTTCAACCACTCCCTCGGAATAGAATGATCTATAATGGTTTAAACCTTTCCCATCAACCAATAGAATGCCATAGAATAGTTTAAGTCACTCCCACCATCCAATAGATTGATCAAGAATGGTTTAAGCCACTCCCACCGACCAACAGAACGCTCTAGAATAGTTTAAGCCACTCCCACCGGCCAATAGAATGCCCAAGTATAGTTTATGCGATTGAAAAGTAAGTATTAAACAGTAAGATGAGAGAAATCGGACATTAAAGCGCAACAAAGGGTCAATTAAGTTTAAGCCACTCCCACCTACCAATAGAACGCTCTAGAATGGCTTTAGCAACTCCCACCGACCAATAGAATGCCATAAAATAGTTTCAACCACTCCCTCCGTCTAATAGAATGATCTAGAATGGTTGAGACCACTCCCATCGACCAACTGAACGCTCTAGAATCGTTAAAGTCACTCCCACGGACCAATAGAATGCACATAAAATAGTTTAAGCCACAACCAATAGAGGGCATTAGGTATTACTCTTTTGTTCTTAGAAGGGCCGCAGGGACTAAAAGGTTAAAGCTAAATTTTAGAAACCGTCTCATCTTTCCAACGGAATCAGTAAAACAAAATTTTCAAATATTTTGGGATATATTGGTGTCTGGAAATGGTTCTAATTTGAGGTGATCTTTTTGACTTGCACTGTACTAAAGAGTAACTTCTCCTATGTAGAAGGAAATAAATGGATAAAATCAAAGGCTTAAAAATAGGCGTCAGATTTACGTTTTTTTCCGAAGCTAATCGTAAAAAATTTAATCCCTGAAATTAATGGATCTCGCTTTAAAAAGTTGTGCCCTGAAATTACATTTTACGTTCATGGGTGAGAGAATCCAGTTTATGCTAAAGGGAAAGCGGGTAGGGAGAGATTTTAAACCCGGAGGCCAATAAGGAGAAAAAGGGGGTCCGAGTAGGTATTACCTAGCGTGTGTGGGTAAAAATGATATAATGTTTTAATAACCCCTTTACGGGGGTTGAAACCCCCGGACGGATCGAAAAAGATACGGGCGTGAAATGGGAAAAGTCCCTTTTTCTAATTTAACAAGTCCGAAACCGGGTTCAATTTTCCCGAAAACCCCCATTAAAATTCAGAAGGCAATACATTTAAAAGAGCGACGACGATTTGTCTTAATTCTTTGAATTAACCCTTTTTTTTAGGTTATGTTAAACCGGTTATCCTTCCTGATTCGCAGTTCGTCGAAAGCAGAGTTGCCATTTTGACCGGTTGGGGACGCACTAGCGACGGTAAAATTTTTAACCTCAAAATTTTAAAAATTAATTTATCTATTATAGACTCTAAATTTCTTCCAAGATTCTTAAATATGCAAGAATGGAACTGATGCCGATCTATTCGTGTATCTTTTATTGGAATTCCATGGGTATTCCGGTGGACGAAACGCAATTATGTACTAAATATGTTGGGACTGGTACAGCAAGCTGTAATGTAAGTATTTTTAACTTCCTTAAAGAAGTTATTGTGATACCCTCGACGTCGGGTTTTTGGGGAAGGGTCTTCCAGACCCCGGAGGGTCAATTCGAATATTGATCTTTACCGATCTCAACTTTGTCTGTGGCTCCGGCCGGCCGGCCGTAGCATTTTTTCCAGAACACTTTACGGCCACAATTTTCAACCGATTTTCACCAGATTTTCAACTAATTTTCTTTAGTCGAGGGCGATTTTTGAATTTCGAAAAAATGGCGGAGATGTCTGTTTGAAATTTTAAAAAATTCGCTGCGGCCGAACCTTTGTTACGATTTTCACCAAATTTTCACTAAATTCTTACATTTTTTCAAATTTTTTGTTAAAAAAATTTTTTAGTAGGGAGAAATTTGATACTTCCACCGCTCGCCAGAGGGACATCCCTTGGGAAAAAGGTCCATTATTTCTACCTTGATAATTTACGGTTTATTTTATTTTAGGGCGACAGCGGTGGGCCACTCGTTGAAGTCGACAACTTCGGACGATTCACTCAAATCGGCGTTGTCTCATTCGGTGTCAATCTTTGCGAAAGTGACACACCTTCAGTTTACACAAGAATCGGCTCCTTCTTACCATGGATAAAATCAACGACCGGAATTTAAAGAAAAAAATTATAAAATTATACACTCGCTAGCGCTTTTTCAGGCTTAGTTTTTGGTATTTCCTTTCATTTTTCTTAAAGGGAATTTAATGTACTACCCTCTTGGCATAAAAACTTTTGGGATTGTTCAAAAGTTGATAAATGGTTTCTTAAGCCCAAAAAATTGATAAAATGGTCTAAAAAGAGAATAAAAAAGGGAAATTTCTTAAGCGAAAATTGAGGAACTGCTAAACGTCTAGCAAAACGGGTGGTTTTTACCAGAAGAACAGATAAACACACGAAAATCTGGTTTAAAAAAAATGTTTCCCGATTAAAAGTACAAGTTTGAAGAGCTTGCAACTAAAACTTCCTTAAAGAGGAGGGGGAAGTGTTAAAGATGGGAAGTATAACAGAGGGAAAGTATAAAGGAGGAAGAGGAATACAGGAGGGGGAAGTATAAGGAAGTGGGAAGTTTAAGGGAGGGGGAAGTATAACGGAGGGGACGTTTAAGGGAGGGGGAAATATAAAGGAGAGAGATATAACGGAGGAGGACGTACAAAGGAGGGGAACTATAATGGAGCGGGAGGTATATAGGACGGGAAGTATAACGGAGGGGGAAGTACTCGTATAAAGAAGGTAAGTATAAAGGGGGGAAGACAGTGCTACCAACCGTCTTTCATCCAATAACCCCCCCCCCCATCACCAACACAATGAATTTACTTTTTATTTTTATGGTGCTTCTACTAATTCTTATCCTAATATTAAAAGAAAATTTAGAAAACTTGAGGGGGAATACAACAGAGGGGGATGTATAGCAGAGGGGGAAGTATAACGGAGGGGGAGTTTAAGGGAACGAAAGTATAACAAAGGGAGTGAAAAATTTTCCGAGTTTTTTTTTTTTTTTTTTTAATTTTCTAAGTATTTTTAATTTCATTTTATTTTTGAAAAATTTTTTAAGTTCTTTTTTTACTAAATTATAGTGTCAAGGTAGAAATAATGGGCTCTTTGGCCTAGGGATGTGCCTCTCGTAATGGGTAGAAGTACGAAATTTCTCCCTACAAAACAAAAATAATAATTAAAAAGTGGCAATTTTTTTACACCGAAAATTCGTAAAAAATATAAGGAGTCATTGGTGAAAATTTGGTGAAAATCGGACCAACGGTTCGGCCGCAGCGAATTTTTTAAAATTTCAAACAGACAAATCTCTGCCAATTTGTCGAAATTCAAAAATCGCCCTCGTAACACTCTTCTTCACCGGCTAAAAAATTTGTGTGAAAATTTGATGAAAATTGGATGAAAACTGTGGCCGTAAAGCGTTCCGGAAAAAAAATGGTACGGACGGCCGGAACCACAGACAAAGTTGAGATCGGTAAAGATCAATATTCGAATTGACCCTCCGGGGTCTGGAAGACACTACCCCAAAAACCCGACGTCGAGTGTATCACAATAACTTCTTTAAGGAAGTTAAAAGGGACACCGAGGGATTCCAATTTAATTGAATTCATGTTCCGAAAAAAATATAAAGACCCGGAAAGAATAATGGAGGCATTATTAAATGCCATACCAGAGAACTTGCCACTGAAAATGTTTAAAAAAGGTGTAAGTAATTATTTTGTTTTTATTTACCTAATTTAATTTGATTAAATTCTGAGTTTACAGGTGCACTCTTATCAGAAACAAGAGTACAATTGTCCACAAAAAATATCTGCAGATTTGGAAGCGTCAAAAATTAGAAACTATTTTCGCTTCATTAGCTAGTCGAGCAACGATTTCATGATATCATATGGCATTTTTTGTTTTAAAAAGTCAACAGTTTTGATCTAGTCAACAATTAGTTACTAAGCCTGTGAGTATGTTATGATAATTTGTGATTTTATAAAATAATGTAATACCTACTTGCAATCCATGATATTGTATTCTCGCTTCATTTGCTAGTAGAGCAGCGATTTCATGATATCATTTTGCATTTTTGTTTTAAAAAGTCAACAATTAGTTACTATGCCTGTGATTATGCTGGTATAATTTGCGGTATACTGTCGTCTGCAGTGGTATGCTGTGATAATTTGTGATTTTGAGGATTTGATAAAATAATTTAACACTTTCAATCTGTCATAATGTATTTTAGCTTCATTCGCTAGTCGAGCAACGATTTCATGATATCATTTTGCATTTTTTGTTTTAAAAAGTCAACAGTTTTGATCTAGTCAACAATTAGTTACTATGCCTGTGATTATGTTATAATAATTTGTGATTTTTGAGGATTTGATAAAATAACTTAATACTTTCAATCTGTGATAATGTATTCTCGCTTTATTTGCTAGTCGAGCAGCGATTTCATGATATCATTTTGCATTTTTGTTTTAAAAAGTCAACAGTTTTGATCTAGTCAACAATTAGTTACTATGCCTGTGATTATGTTATAATAATTTGTGATTTTTGAGGATTTGATAAAATAACTTAATACTTTCAATCTGTGATAATGTATTCTCGCTTTATTTGCTAGTCGAGCAGCGATTTCATGATATCATTTGCATTTTTTGTTTTAAAAAGTCAACAGTTTTGATCTAGTCAACAATTAGTTACTATGCCTGTGATTATGTTATAATAATTTGTGATTTTGAGGATTTGATAAAATAACTTAATACTTTCAATCTGTGATAATGTATTCTCGCTTATTTGCTAGTCGAGCAGCGATTTCATGATATCATTTTGCATTTTTGTTTTAAAAAGTCAACAGTTTTGATCTAGTCAACAATTAGTTACTATGCCTGTGATTATGTTATAATAATTTGTGATTTTGAGGATTTGATAAAATAACTTAATACTTTCAATCTGTGATAATGTATTCTCGCTTTATTTGCTAGTCGAGCAGCGATTTCATGATATCATTTGCATTTTTTGTTTTAAAAAGTCAACAGTTTTGATCTAGTCAACAATTAGTTACTATGCCTGTGATTATGTTATAATAATTTGTGATTTTTGAGGATTTGATAAAATAACTTAATACTTTCAATCTGTGATAATGTATTCTCGCTTTATTTGCTAGTCGAGCAGCGATTTCATGATATCATTTTGCATTTTTGTTTTAAAAAGTCAACAGTTTGATCTAGTCAACAATTAGTACTATGCCTGTGATTATGTTATAATAATTTGTGATTTTTGAGGATTTGATAAAATAACTTAATACTTTCAATCTGTGATAATGTATTCTCGCTTTATTTGCTAGTCGAGCAGCGATTTCATGATATCATTTTGCATTTTTTGTTTTAAAAAGTCAACAGTTTTGATCTAGTCAACAATTAGTACTATTCCTATGATTATGTTTAAACAATTTGTGATTTTGTGAATTGTGATACTTGCAATCTGTGATATTGTATTCTCGCTTCATTTGCTAGTCGAGCAACAATTTCATGATATCATTTTGCATTTTTAGTTTTAAAAAGTCAACAATTAGTTACTATGCCTGTGATAATGTTATAATAATTAGTGATTTTTGAGGATTTGATAAAATAATTTAATACTTTCAGTCTGTGATAATGTATACTCGCTTCATTTGCTAGTTGAGCAATGATTTCATGATATCATTTTGCATTTTTTGTTTTAAAAAGTCAACAGTTTGATCTAGTCCAAAATTAGTTACTATTCCTGTGATTATGTTAAAATAATTTGTGATTTTAGAGGATTTGATAAAATAATTTAATACTTTCAATCAGTGATAATGTATTCTCGCTTCATTTGCTAGTCGAGCAGCGATTTCATGATATCATTTCGCATTTTTTGTTTTAAAAAGTCAACAATTTTGATCTATTCAACAATTAATTACTACGAGTTAAATGCGGTTCGCCATCATGCACCGTAAAACTCGCCTGTGATTACGAGTATGTTTTAATAATTTGTGATTTTTGAGGATATGATAAAACAATTTAATACTTTCAACTGTGATAATATATTTTCGCTTCATTCGCTAGTCGAGCAACGATTTCATGATATCATTTTGCACTTTTTGTTATAAAAAGTCAACAGTTTTGATCTAGTTTAAAATTAGTTATGATTTACCTACGAGATTATTTATATTAATTTTCAATTTTAGAGGCTATTATAAAATAAGCAAATTAAAATAATTAAGTATGCACTTCATTAGGGTACTTTAGTGAAATTATTTTTGTTTTTATTTATTACTCAAATAACATCGTTTGTGTAAAAGGTTCATTCTGTTTGAATACCTCTCTTTACTTATAAAAAAATATCAAGAAATAAAATAAAAAATATACAGGAAAAATAATATCACCAGGAATAAGCAAATTCTAATAGGAACCCTCGAAACTGGGCTACCGCTATCGTTAAATTTAAAAAAAAATTTCGATATATCGATTATCTTGGGAAGGCCCTTTACCTATAAAGTTACCGTTTATAAATACGGATTAGAATCAGACGATTTTAGTAATAAAAGGAAGATGTATTTAAAACTTTACTCACCTTGTTAAAAATGAGAGAAAAGCTTCCCGGACTTGTTTGTACAGGTCTGTTACCCCTGGGTACAGGTCTACCACCCCCTCCAGGCGGGGGGGGGGGCACTTTTTACCATGAAGCGAAAAATTTAGTTGTAATGATTTACAATAAACTAATGGCTTTGAATGTATTACAATTTTTAAAATCGATATTTTGTTTCGTATTTGATGATATGTAATTATTTAATTAGCGTTTTTTAATGCCATTACTATTTAGAAGGCAGTGGTTCAGAGTCTTTTTCCAAAGGTGAATTTATGTTCAAAGTTATTGTTTTACAATTTTTGGCGAAACAATTTTTTAAGAAGACGCGGGAAGAAGGTCTGGCGGCCGAAATGAGAACTGAATCCCCGGAAGAAAATATCTCCGGAACGACGAATATAAACGCAACTCTGACGCTTTCAGCGCATGTTTAGTTTAATACGCATCCGCCAGTTGCTATTTCGGCGTTACCTCCGACTGTCCAGAGCATTTTTGCCGAGACAACTAGCGCTTTGCGGACTAAACCTACAAAACTAGATTCAGCGCGACTTTTGGTCACATTTCTAACTAAGAAAAATCTCCTATCCTTGATATCAGTGTATTTTAATCTCTGACTTCTCTTCACGAATGTATTGTTAGTATTTTAGTGTACGGATAGTACCGTACGATTTCGAAATGATTTTATTTTCAATTTTTTAACCTCCGGAAGGCTGAAAATAGTGAATCTCCAAATAATGTGATCTCATGTGAAGTGATAAATTTTTGTTTTGTTTTTTTGTGATTTTCCCCATTCCGTTGTGTAATTTTTTCTGCGATGATTGACAGAAGTTAAAATGGGCCTTTTCGTTTTATTTATTTTCGGATTTTCCTTCGTCGCGGGACATCCGATTGATCCGAAAGGTATATTTTTATTTTATTCTGACGGGAAACGAGGGCTCAAGGATTTCTGACTCATTTTTTATGTTGTAATTTCCAGACGATGAAATTAATTTTTTATTTGGGGAGAAATTTGAGGTTTTAAAAATGAAGGTTTATCGTGAAAAACCTGGACCAGATAATATAATCTTAAGTCCTGGAAAGATGATAACAAACATAAAATTATGATAATGGATGACCTATAATTTGATCGAAGATAAATGACATTTTTAACCTTTTTTTTTTCTACTACTAGATGTTCTCATTTTTATTTGTAAAAAAGTGGACAGTTCCTCATAATTTTTCACTTTTTTTTTCACCAGTATGGTAGTTTGTTGACATTTCATAATATGTGAGAGAAAATCAGGAATTCAGAAGGAGGAGTACAAAAAAAATTGGTAAAAATGTCGTTTTTTGGCCGAAGAAATGAGAAAAACCTCTATTAAAATAGGCACAAATGAGATTTTCCCCCAAAAAAACGTAGAGAGCGCCCCAAAAAACCGATATCTGGGACGAAAAATTTGCGGATCTGCTTAAAATTAGGGGCTAAGGGTTTCTTTGGGCCGAAATATCGTAGAAAACGACCAAAAGTCCGATGGAAAAGTCTTTCTTGGCCGAAAAAACCAGAAAAACTATCTAAAAATGGTTTTTTTTTTCAAATAACGTAGGAAACGCCCGATTATCCTATTTCTGGCACGTTAAAATGAGGAAAACTGGGCGATGGGCGTCGAAAAGCGGTTTTTTTTAACCGGAAACCCGATGAAAAATCTAGAAAACTCCGAAAAAAAGGTTGTGTCTCGAGGAAAACAATCAAATATCTGGTGAATAGGTTTTTTTGGCTGAAAACCTCCGAAGAGGAGAAAATGCTCCTCCTTTTGGCTAAAAAACCCCAGGAAAATGCTCCTCTTTTTGGCTGAAAAACCCCAGGATGATGCTCCTCCTTTTGGCTGAAAACCCCCAAGGAAAATGCTCCGCCTTTTGGCTGATAAAACCCCAGGAAAATGCTCCTCCTTTTTGGCTGAAAACCCCCAAGAAAATGCTCCTCCTTTTGGTTGAAAAACCCCAGGATGATGCTCCTCCTTTTGGCTGAAAACCCCGGAAAATGCGCCGCCTTTTGGCTGATAAAACCCCAGGAAAATGCTCCTCCTTTTTGGCTGAAAACCCCCAGGAAAATGCTCCTCCTTTTGGCTGAAACCCCCAGGAAAATGTTCCTCCTTTTGGCTGAAAAACCCCAGGAAAATGCTCTTCCTTTTGGTTGAAAACCCCCAGGAAAATGCTCCTTCTTTTGGATGAAAACCCCCAGGAAAATGCTCCTCCTTTTGGCTGAAAACCCCTGGAAATTTCCCCTCCTTTTGGCTGAAAACCCCTGGAAAATGCTCCTCTTTTTGGCTGAAAACCCCTGGATATGCTCCTCCTTTTTGACTGAAAACCCCCAGGAAAATGCTCCTCCTTTTGGTTGAAAAACCCCAGGATGATTCTCCTCCTTTTGGCTGAAAACCCCAGGAAAATGCTCCTCCTTTTGGCTGAAACCCCCCAGGAAAATGCTCCTCCTTTTTGGCTGAAAACCCCCAGGAAAATGCTCCTCTTTTTGGCTGAAAAACCCCAGGAAAATGCTCCTCCTTTTGGTTGAAAACCCCAGGAAAATGCTCCTTCTTTTGGATGAAAACCCCAGGAAAATGCTCCTCCTTTTGGCTGAAAACCCCTGGAAATTTCCCCTCCTTTTGGCTGAAAACCCCTGGAAAATGCTCCTCTTTTGGCTGAAACCCCCTGGATATGCTCCTCCTTTTGGCTGAAAAACCCCAGGAAAATGCTCTTTCTTTTGGCTGAAAACCCCCAGGAAAATGATCCCCCTTTTGGCTGATAAAACCCCAGGAAAATGCTCCTTCTTTCGGCTGAAAACCCCCAGGAAAATGCTTCTTCTTTTAGCTGAAAACCCCCAGGAAAATGCTCCTTCTTTTGGCTGAAAAACCCCTGGAAAATGCTCCTCTTTTTGGCTGAAACCCTCTGGATATTGCTCCTCCTTTTGGCTGAAAACCCCAGGAAAATTCTCCTCCTTTTTGGCTGAAAAACCCCCAGGAAAAGCTCCTCGTTTTGGTTGAAAAAACTAAAGTAAAAAGACGATGTTTCGGCCGCCTTTTGCAGGAAAACGCCCAATGCAGGCAAAAAGGCGGTTGGGTAAAACATCTCAAAATTGAACAAAAAATGGTGGTTGAGGAAGATGATGGAAAAGTTGACAGAAACGCGCGAAAATTTTATAAAAAATTTTGGTAGTATTTATATGGGAAAAAGGTAGTTTTTTTAAGGCCATTTATTTAACATATTCTGAGAATGTAAGCTCTAAAAATCGTGTCATTATCTCGAATTGAATTATTACTCAATTTTTTTGAAACTCTCCTTTGTCTGCTCGTTGCCATTCAACCGAGAAAAACGGAACGAAAACCAAAGAACGAAACTTTCTTTAAAATAGCAAGTTTCTTTCGCATCTTAACTTAAAAAAAGTACTGGTTTCAAGAGCTTCCAACGAAAACTTCCTTAAAGAGAAGTAAAAATATAGGAGGGGAAGTATAACGGAGGGGGAAGTATAAGGAAGGGAGGTATAACGGAGGTAGAAGTTTTGTAAGATGTGCAACTATTTTTACGATGGGTCATTTACATAAATGATTTTTTAAAAATAGGAAGTAAAGATAATTCACACGATTCCTCCCAACCTTGAAGAGCAACTTGAAGTGAGAGTGATTTTAATTGCAAGAAAGTAATGTCGTGGCAGACACGAGCCGTCAGGAAGCGTGAAATAAAATTTTTTTAAAGATTATAAAACTTCTGATTTCTCCTCAAGATTATATTTTAAAAAATAAATAAAATAAGGTGTTCAAATATAAGAAAGGAGATGAAAAATGGTTGGTTTTGTCCCCTCAAAAATTCATTTGTGGTGGTACCCAAGGGTTTCTCAGCCGAGGAAAACTAAAACGCTTGTATATCCCAGGGTTACCAACGGTGTAAAATAGGTTTTCAACGAGTTAATATTCAGGCGAAAAGGTTGGGAAGGCCTATTGAGGCACTAATCCGGAACATTTACTGTGAAGAATTCAATGGTGCAATGAACCAATGAAATCTACGGGGAAAACAAGGGCAACGTCGGGTTTTTTAGTTACAATAAAATATGCGGACGGCGAGATAAAAGGATCCAGAGGCTGAGGTGCAATGGGCGACGAACTGGGCAGTAAGGGGTCGGAAATGACCCCGTTGAACCCTTTTGTCATATTTGGAGTGTGTGGAGGAGCTTTAAAAATCTTTCTCAAATTTTGCTACAATTCTTAACCACTCCCACAGCTCAGAAAAAGTCTTTTTTGGGAGTCATCTTCTGTATTTAGGTCTAGAAAAACCTATTTTGCCGAATTCTCTGGTATTTTAGTCGCAAAAAATCCTTTTCGCCAGATTTTTTTAGTCTTCAGTTTTTTGACCGAAAAATCGGATTTTTAGCGCATTTCTCGTTTTTTTAAACAAAAATTTTTTTTTTAAATCCGATTTTTGAGCGATTTTCTCGGTTTTTTTGACGGAGAAAATTCTCATTTTTACAGGGCTTTTGAATTTTTTTTTTTTTTTTTTTTTTTTTTTTTTTTCGGTTTTTGGCTCAAAAACCTACTTTTTATTGACATTTTGACGTTTCTTTCGGTTTTTTCGAAAAACTTTTCACTTATTTATCTCTTTACGAAATGGCCTCCACACTATCAAATTTTGAGCGTTTTTTGACTTCCTTATAGAAGTTATTGTGATACCCTCCACGTCGGGTTTTTTTCGTCCGAAAAACCTCCTATTTTTTCTGGGAGAACACCGTTCAACATAACGCATTTCATCCTAAAGCAGTTGAACTTAAAAAATCTACATTTCGACATAAAATCTGTAGTTCACCATAATGCTGTTCGGCATAATGCGATTATAAAGCTCTCAAAAGTTCAAAAATTTTGAGCATAATGCATTTCGACATAAAGCGTTTTGCCATAAACGACTTTTTCAATAAATGCAAGTCGACATAAAAAAAATTCAAGTCACCATAACGCTTCTCACCATAAAAGCCTCTCTTTAAAATTGTTGTTTCGCCATAAAACTGTTTCTGTCGTTTGGGCATAATACATCTCACAACAAGGGAAAGCGAAAGAGCAAGCCTACTTTTGTCGTTTAAAACGCGATTATGGCGAGACGACAAAACCTTAAAACTTGACAGTTCACCATAATGCAATTCAACATAAAGCATCTCACCATAAACTCGGAAAAGGAAGCAGGCAGCCAATGGGATCAGCTCTTTTTACACAATGGGGTTAATTTTTTTTCTCTCGCGAGAATCAGCTCGTTTTATGACACAAGGTTGTTAATTTTTTTTCCTCTCGCGAGGATGTTCGAATTGCATTATGGTGAACTGTCAAGATTTAAGGTTTTTGTCGTTTCGCCATAATCGCGTTTTAAACGGCGAAAATAGGCTTGCTCTTTGACTGTCCCTAGCTTATGGTGAGATGTATTATGCCCAAACGACAGAAAAAGTTTTATGGCGAAACGTCAACTTCAAAATGAAAGTTTCCGTTTGTTCAACTGCGTTCTGTTTAAACGACAAATTTTATGTCGAAACGACAAGTGTTAAATCTTTTCTTTATGGTGAGATTTACTATGTTCAAATGCATTATGAACGTTTTCGACTATTTTTATATGTTGAATTGCAGATTTTTTATGGTGAACTTTAACTGCTATTTTATGGTCAAATGCATTATGGCGAAAGCATTCGTATACACTCTTTTTCCCAAATAGAATCTGCCTTAAATTAAACTTTTCCGAGCTGACAAAATTCCTAAAAACACCGTAAATCGATTGGAAAATTTTTATTTTCTTTTTTTTTTTCAGATCTACAATCTGGTAACATCGCCGTTGCGCTGGTCGCACTCGCTTTTATCGTGACTGGCGTTTTATCAGTCGCTCTTTGCCTCTGCTGCAAAAAACGTCAAGATGGATTTAAGGTATGTGGTTTCAAAAAAAAATTATATTGTTTTCAAATGTCAGACGTCGACCTTAAATAAAAATTCCGTCGGTTAACCAAATTATTTCGAAAAAGCGACCGTTGCCAAATCTCCTCTTGTGCAGAATCTCGTACAATGAGCGAGGAAGAGGGATTGGCTTAGGCAATTACTCCGATGAAACCCTAAAATGGCCTCTCTATTCTTCCCTTCATTCATTACACTTTTGGGATAAATCAACTACGATAAAAAACTTTTTTTTCCTCAAAGAAAATCACATTTTTTTTGCCCCATTTCCTGTTAGATAATTTATTTTTAAAAAACCTCCTATATTCCTTTTTCCTGCGATAATGAAGCGTTTTCCTTGTTTTTAGTCGAAATTCCCTTGAAACGTTACTACGAGCTTTGAAAAATTATATTTTTAAATTTAAAAATGTCTTATCTTTGAGTTTGTACTGTATAATGAGAACCGATTTCCGGGAATATTTTCCTCGGTTTTTCAATCGGTTTTCTCTCGGTTTTTCAAAGTTTTGTTGCTGTTAAAACCCATTGTTCTATGATTTTTTTTTTTTTTTTTTTTTTGAAAAACCTCTTATTTTCAGAATATTGTGCGTTTTTTCACCAAAAAACCTCCTGTTATCGGGTTTGGCAGAACTTCCGGCCTGTTTTACGCAATTCTTCCTTTTGGCAAAGAAAAAATTCTTCTTCGGATTTTGGAGTTTTTTGGAGGAAAAACAGGCCTCTTATCGGCTGTTCTCCACCGTCATTCAAGCTTATAAAACCTAGTTTTATCCTAGAGGGGTTCACGCGTTTTTCACGATTTTTGGCCCTCCTTAACGCGGTTTCTCCCCACGATTTTTGACCCCTTCACGCCCTTTTTACGATTTTTGACCCCTCCTTCACGCGTTTTTCACCATTTTGACCCCTCCTTAACGCGGTTTTTCCCGATTTTTGACCCCCCCCCTCACGGTTTTTTCCGATTGTTGACCCCTCCATCACGCGTTTTCCCCTAGATTTTGACCCCTCCTTTTCGCGTTTTTTCCCAATTTTTAACCCCCCCCCCCTCCCCTCCTCGCGGTTTTTTTTTTTCCTTCCGCCGATTTTTTTTTGACCCCCCCCCCCCCCCCCCCCCCTCCTCGCGGTTTTTTTTTACGATTTTGACCCCTTCACGCGTTTTCCCATTTTGACCTCCTTACGCGGTTTTTCACGATTTTTGATCCCCCCCCCCTCACGGTTTTTTCCGATTGTTGACCCCTCCATCACGCGTTTTCCCCTAGATTTTTGACCCCTCCTTTTCGCCGTTTTTTTCCCAATTTTTACCCCCCCCCTCCTCCTCCGCGGTTTTTCCCCGATTTTTGACCCCCCCCCCCCCCCCCTCCTCGCGGTTTTTTTTTCGATTTTTGACTCCTCCTTCACGCGGTTTTTACGATTTTTTCCCCCTCTTTCACGCGTTTTTTACGATTTTTGACCCCTCCTTCACTACTTTTTCACGATATTTCACCTCTTTCCCGCGGTTTTTAACGATTTTTGACCCCTTTAACGCGATTTTTAAGGATTTTTGACCCTCTTTAACGCGGTTTTTGATTTTGACCCCTTCTTCACGCGGTTTTTTACGATTTTTGACCCCTCCTTTACGCGATATTTTTTAGCGATTTTGATTTTTGACCCCTCCTTCACGCGGATTTTTATGATTTTTGACCCCTCCTTCCCGCGTTATTCATGATTTTGACCCCTTTTCACGCATTTTTTTCACGATTTTTCACCCTTTTTCTCGCGTTTTTAACGATTTTTGACCCTCATTAACGGTTTTCCCCCGATTTTTGACCCCTCCTTCACGCGATTTTTTAATACATTTTGACCCTCCTTCACGCGTTTTTCATTTTTTACCCCTCTTTCTCGTTGTTTTTAACGATTTTTGACCCTCTTTAACGCGGTTTTTTTCCCCACGATTTTTGACCCCTCCTTCTCGTGGTTTTTCCCCACGATTTTTGACCCCTCTTTCACGCGTTTTTCACGATTTTTGACCCCTCCTTTACGCGTTTTTTACGATTTTTGACCCTCTCTTTCACGTTTTTTCACGATTTTTGACCTAAAATCTGCCTTCTCCTTCCCCAAAATTTTTTTGCACCATTCGCTCGTTTTTTTCGTCATAAAAACCTCGTTTTACTGCATTTTCCGATCGTGTTTTTTTAACAAATTCTTAATTTTTCGGTTTTTTTTTTTTAACCAAGAACCCTTTTTTTAACCGTATTTTCCTCCTTATGAACGGAAACCTTTTTTCTTTTTCTCGTAAATTTTTTTAAATATATCCTTTCCTTTATAACTTTAATTCCATTTCGAGCCAAAATAAATAAGGCCGACCCAATTTTTCTCTTCTTCCTTAATCTTTTATTTAAGATGTGAGCCGCCTTCAAAAATTGCCTCTTATACATTTTTAAACACCATATTCCTTCTATTTTTTCCTCTTCCTTCTTTGTCACTTAGATCCTTCCACAAATACTGTTAGTTGAACTTTTAATGCTTGAAAAGTAGAGCTTGTCTCTCGTCACATGGAAAGGACGGGCAAATTAAAAAAAAAGTTTTATTTTTCACAAAAAAACTCCTCTTTACATTCAGCCTTGAAAAAGGTGTTAAAAGAGGCCATTTTTTAAATTTGGTTTTTATAAATTTTGTTATTGAAAAATTTTTTTTAAATTTTTTAAGCCAAAGAGGAAATAGTTCAGGTAAGACATAGGCATGCTGTAGTCTCTGCATGATAGAAAAAAAAAAAAAAAAGTGTGACTCATTTGAAGATCAAGGCTGTTTAGTATTCCAGTTTTATTCTCAGACTCTTTGATATGCATTTTTTTGAATATGAAATTTTTAATTGTCCTTGAAATTAAACACCTACTACAGTTTCTGAATTTGTTTAAATAGGAATTTACGAATCCGAGGTCTTCAAGCAATGTTGGCTTCACGAATACTTTGGCTACGGAAGTGGCCATTTTTCCCCCCCCTGGCGCTCTTTCGCAGAGACAAGAAATGACATTGATTCCGCCCGTTGTCAATTTTCCGCTGAAACCGCCTGGACGTTCGTTGAATCCGAACATATCCGATTGGTTCGGTAAGTCGCTATGACAAATTTAAAATTTTTAAATTTTTTATAGGTGACGAAAATGAAAATTTCCCTCGACAGTTGATAAGTTATAAAAGATGGGAACCGGGTGGTTTGGAAAGGTAAATTTTTTATTTTTTGAAAAATTTCTAACTTTTTTAAAGGTGATGGAAGGAGAAACTAGAGGTACAAAAGTTGCCGTCCGAATTCTTAAAGAAGCTCAACATCTGAAGAAAAATCATACTTTTTAATGAGGCCAAACCTTTTCGCGATCTAATCATAAAAACGTTGCCAAACTTTACGGACGATGCCTTGAACAGGAACCATATCTGCTGATTTGAACTTCTAAATAACGTAAGAATCAGATCATCAGATCATCAGATTCAGATAGAATCAGATCAGATTCAGATAGAATCAGGTTCAGATTCAGATAGAAGATTCAGATCAGAATCAGATCAGATTCAGTTAGAATCAGATCAGATTCAGATCAGATTTCAGATTCAGTTAGAATCAGTATCAGATTCAGATTAGAATCAGATTCAGATTCAGATAGAATCAGATTCAGATCAGAATCAGTCAGATTCAGATCATCAGATTCAGATCACAGATCAGATCAGAATCATCAGATTCAGTTAGATCAGATTCAGATTCAGATCAGAATCAGTATCAGATTCAGATCAGTCAGATTCAGATGATCAGATCAGATCAGATTCAGATCAGAATCAGTAATATAAGGTCAGATCAGTATCAGATAAAGATCAGAATAAGTATCGGATTCAGATCAGGATCAGATCAGATCATAAGGATCGGATCAGATCAGATAGGATCAGATCAGAATCAAAGGATCAGAATCAGATAAGGATCAGAATAGCAGAATCAGATAGAATCAGATTCAGATAGAATCAGAATCAGATTCAGATAGATCAGAATCAGATTCAGATAGATCAGAACCAGAATCAGATAGATCAGAATCAGATTCAGATAGAATCAGAATCAGATTCAGATAGAATCAGAATCAGATTCAGATAGAATCAGAATCAGATCAGAATCAGTATCGATTCAGATCAGGATCAGATAAGATCAGAATCAGATCAGAATCGATAAGATCAGAATCAGATCAGATAGAATCAGATTCAGTAAATCAGAATCAGATCAGATAGAATCAGATTCAGATAAGGATCAATCAGATCAGAATCAGATAAGGATCAAATCAGATTCAGATCAGAATAAAATCAGATCAGATCAGAATCAGATCAGATCAGATCAGAATCGAATCAGATCGGATCAGAATCAGATTCAGATCAGATCGGGATCAGAATCAGATTCAGATCGATCAGAATCAGATTCAGATAGGATCAGAATCAGATTCAGATCAGATCAGAATCAGATTCAGATCAGATCAGAATCAGATTCAGATCAGGATCAGAATCAGATTCAGATCAGGATCAGAATCAGATTCAGATCAGGATCAGAATCAGATTCAGATCAGGATCAGATTCAGATCAGGATCAGAATCAGATAAGGATCAGATTCAGATCAGAATCAGAATCAGATAAGATCAGAATCAAAATCAGATCGTAAGAATCATTCTAATCCATCTTTTTACAGAGGGACCTCAAAAACTTCCTCACCGTCAACTCAAATTCAAAGGCAGCCATGTTTGAGCAAGGTATTTGTCTTAAATTGATGACTGATGTCTCCGAAGGATTAGATTTTATGAATAACAATGGATTTATACACTCGTAAGTTAGAAATGAAGTTTTTTTTAAGACTGATATCTTTTTTTAGGGATTTGGCAGCCCGAAATTGTCTTGTTGCTGGAGATCTGACGGTCAAAATCGGAGATTACGGCACAAGCGTTGATTTATACAAAAATGAATACTATCATGTTGGCGAATTGCGGTTCCTATACGTTGGTGTGCGCCTGAAACGGTTTCTTTTACTTCATCAAGTATAGAAACGAAAGAAGTCACAGTTTCTGCGAATGTCTGGTCTTTGGGAGTCATTCTTTGGGAAATCGCTGAATTCGGTCGACTACCTTTTGACGACCTGAGCGATGAAGACGTCATTTCAAAAGTTTTCGGTGAAGAGAACCTTAGATTGCCTCAGCCAGACTGTCCCTCTGGGCAATATTTGCATAATATTATGCAGATTTGCTGGAAATTAGAGAACAGAGCGACGGTAGAACAAGTTATCTCGATGCTTCAGTATTTAAAGATGAATCCATTTCAAGAATCTGATTTTGAGTCAAGATGGAAAAAGTTAAAACCGAATACCGTCGCTGTCGTTGATAACCACACTCCTGCATTCGCCGCGGCATACAGAACTCGCCCAGAGGCTCAAACTTCAGGCGAAAACAGAATTCGATTCTGGGGTCGACTTAGAAATAAAACCAGACGACTCATTTAAAACAAGCTCTCCCACAACTTCACTTTCTGTCATGAGCGACGACTTCCTTCAAAAGAAGTCGCCCAGTTTGACCAACTTAAAAGGCTCTCTGGAAGACGTCCAGTACGACTCATGGCTTCAGGGTGTAGAACAGAAAACCGATGAAGACAGAACGTTTGTAAAAAATATTTCAGAAGCCATTAAAAACCTTGATGAGACGTTAGCTTCAGAAAAGACTTCTTCATCCCCTGATTCAAGCATTGAAGCGAAAAAGCCTCTTGAGTTCAAGTTAGGACCTGCAAGCCTCGAAAGAGAATATAACTCCGACACAGAAGAAGAATCGTGGAGAAATCGCGTAGAAAGAGGCTTCTTCACCGAAAAAGTCAAAGAAAAATCCAAATCTGTCACCGATCTTATGATTCTTACGCATATCGAATCTGAAGAAAGCGAAAACGATTCTTTGCCAAGTTTAAGCCGTCAGTACGCCAAGAAAAACGCCAAAATAACCATTTTTACAGGCATAGGATTCAGCAGCGAAGGAAACATAAGGAATGCTCTTCTGCGTGAAGAATTTGAAGAAAAGTTAAAATCGTTTGTTTGGAAAGACGAAAAAATGAGTCTTTTTTAGTCAAAGCTGCCTCGGGGACGATATTGGAGACTGTAAATAAAAATATCGCATCCGAGGCAGACAAACAGTCTAGTCAGGAAGAATCCGTTCCTAAAATTGTAATAACGGAATCAGAATTTGAAGAAAAAGTCGAAGACGAGGATCAAATCGAAGTTAGATATGAACCGCGGAAATTTATGTTTGTATGCCACGAATCGGATTCCGAGGATGAAAACTGTGATAAAGAGTCTTCCGTAATTTTAGGGTCATGCGAAGAGCACACTTTGGATTTTTTTAAAGGTCTTAAAACCTCATACGACGGTTACGAAGCTGAGAAAAAAGAGAAACGTTTTAATCAGAAAGTCAGCAAATCAAAATCGTTAGATTCAGTTCTTGCTGAAGAAGCGCATTTTGACAGTTTCTGCGATTCCGGACACAATTCGGACAGATGTATCAAGATAAGCAGATGAAGATTTAAAAAGTCGTCTGGAAGATGTTATGAAATACGGAGATGACTTTCAGCTGAGGAGTTCAGAAGATGAATATGGAGGTAAACTTTTGACGCCTGATGATGAGCGTAGTTCAGATTCTGGTTTCCGCGATAAAGGAAGCCTGAGCGAAAGCGTTGAAGACACGTGCGACGAAAAATACAATTTGGAAGACATCGACGCAGAACTTGATGATTACCACGTCAACGAATTCGAATCTCAAAGTATCGAATCATGGTTTCTTCATCCCAAAGAAACCAAAGACGGCTGGGGTTCAATTTCAACGGAAAACGACGAACAAACCACACTTTCCATCGATGCAGAATTCGTCGCCGCCATCCGCAGCGAGCTTTCGAAAAACTACCTTGTGCGCACCAAAAAACGAAGAAGACACATCACCTGAAGAAACTGCCGAGCCAGTTTTCATTTATCCTTCTCAACTTTCTCCAATAATAGAAGAAGAATCAAACCCATCTTCTCTAATCGATGACGACTCTCCTTTATTAGTTCTTCCTCCTCCAGAAATCAGGTATGACAACTTCAAAGAAGATATCATCAAAGAAATAATTAAAAGTCCAGAAAAAGAGCCTGTGATTGTCCAAGATTTGGAAGGCGGTGAAGATATTATATTGCCTGAAGATAAATTTATGATTGATGATGACGTCTTGATTGTCGATACTGAAACAAATGAAGTTACATTGATAGAAAGCCCGAAGCCGCAGTCACATTCGCTTTCGTCCTACCTAAAAAAATCAACGAAAACTTCCACGATGATGACTCCGTCAATTCAGAAACGTACATTTTAAGTCCTGAAAACGCGCCAACGCCTGATATTTCATACGATAATACGCTTTCTTCGCCAGAAAACATGTCTGGATTGTATATGTCGCCATGTTCTGTCCGTTCCGATCTTTTCGATTCGGGCCCACCTAGTTTGCCGTTCGATCTTGGCCAGAGTATGGAAGAAGTCGAAGAGATAACCCCGAATAATGAAGCTAATGAAATAATGGACGATTTAATCAACGCTGGGATTGTCCAGCCTGTAATATTAGTTGAAGAAACACCAAATCATAAAAAAGCTGAACAAGAAATAGATTTGTTGCTGCAGAAACCGATGAAGAATGAAATCGTTGAAGAAGAAGAGGAAAAACCCCAGATCAAACATGGCTTAAAGATTTACTTCAAAATGACAAATTGAAACCAAATTTGAATTCAACTTTGGCACTTCTTTCTCCCGATGTTTCTGAAAAAATCCAAGCTTAGGGTCATCTTTGCTTCAACTCCTGACGATTCCAAGTTAATTATGGACAGTTTGAGCGATAGTAGTAATTATTCTGTGATTGCTGCTCCGACCTCTTTGTCGATTGGAAGTTTGGTGAATGCGCCATGCCGTCGCCTGAGGATGCCGATAAAGGATGGAGGCCGACGATGTGCCAGTTGATGGAGTTGACCGATCAGGCTGAAGGCGAAGAAATGACTTCGTTTATTGAACCGGATGAAAACGGCGTTTATACTGATTGGGAAAGCGACACCAGCGAATCTTCCAGCGGAGAATTCGTCTGGAAGGTAATTCTTTTTATTCATTTGGTCAATGGGATCTAATTATTTTCCTTTTCATCAGGAAGGTGTTAAGGATGACATGGTTGTGGATACTATTTGCTTGGTGAGAGTTCATTAACCTTTATTAAGGTGGTCCAGTCAGTTTACTGTTTTTCAGCCAAGAAAACCATTTTTACCAAAATTGTGGATGCTTTTTTCTGCTTACGTTTAGCCACTTGTTTTCCCAGCCAAAATAGGCGTTTTCTTTTTTTTTCCTTTTTCCTTTCACATTTTTTTGCTTTGGCGTTTTTCTCGGTATTTAGGCCTAGAAAGCCTTATTTCAGGATTTTGGGCGTTTTTTTTAATTTTTCGGCCAAGGTACCCTCTCTTCAGTTTTTTTTTTTTTTGGGGGGGGGGGGGGGGTTTCCTACCAAAATTCAAGTGGTTTTTTTGGTATTTTGCCCAAGGAACCCTGATGCTCTGAACGTTGAACGTTTTCTCGGTATTTAGCCAAAAACTTATTTTAACTGGATTTTTAGGCGTTTTTTGGTTTTCTGGAAGGGGATGCCATTTTTACGCCAGATTTTCACAAGTTTTTCTTGTTTTTTGGTCAAGGTACCCTCTTTCCTCAGTTTCCGGGGGGGGGGGGGGGCTGTTACCAAAATTCAAGCGGTTTTTTTCGGCATTTTGCCCAAGGAACCCTGATGTTACTGAACGTTTGAGCGTTTTTCTCGGTAATTTGGGCAAAAAAACTCCATTTTCTGGATTTTTAGGCGTTTTTTCGGTCCTTAGGCCTTGAAAGCCCCTTATTTCTGGTTTATTGGCGTTTTTCTTGGTTTTTCGGCCAAGGTACCCCCTTCCTCAATTTCAGGGGGGGGGGGGTAGAACCCCGTCTACCGAAATTCAAGCGTTTTTTTCGCATTTTGCCCAAGGAACCCTGATGCTACTGATCGTATTCTCTAATTTGGCCAAAAAAACTCTATTTTAATTGGATTTTTAGGCGTTTTTCTTGGTTTTTCAGCCAAGAAACCCTTCGCTGAATGTTTAGGCGCTTGAAATTTGGCCTCAAGATCCCTTTTTTTCGGCCAATAAAAAACCTTTCTTGCGGATTTTGTGGGTTTTTATTGGACTGACCAGTTTTGTCCAAGGGGAAAACTTTTTTTTCATCAAATTTTTGTTCTAAACCCGATATTTTTTATTGACTAAACTGGACCACCCTGTATAATGCATGTAATATTCACAAATATGTTTTACCTCTTTTTTTCTAGATCCAAGAACCGTCAAAAATGGAAAGAATAGACGAAGAAGACGAAACGACCGATACTGACGACGATATTGACTCAGAAGGGACGGAATTTGTACCATCAACGTGGGACCCGAATGCCACTCCCTTAAAATCGTCCCTTAAAAGCCCTACCAGCCAGGTTGATTTTCAAAAAATTAATAATTTTCATTTTTCTGACTTAAATATTTTTCAGTCGAGTCGTAAACGTGTAGTTTTTGAAAAAGAGAAATACCAGTGTCTACAAATATCCAAGGGAGCCGTCGAAGAGGATGAACCGACGCCGACGCCTTCTACCGAATATTCAACATTCAACGGTAATTTTCTCTCTCTTCTTCAATTTTTAAATTTTTTTTCCATAAATTTCAGTCGTTCCGGATTACGACTTTACATTAGAAGGTATTAGGGATTCTTTTTCTTTATTTGGGTAATCGAATATTTTAATTAGATTGGGAAATAGGAGATGGTGAGATTGTACAAGAAGAGAGCGACGATGAAGAGGAAAAGAAAATATTTAAAAAACAAGATTATGATTTTTACAAGCTTAATTATAATTTAGGGACAAGTAAGTTAACGAACGATTTATTTTTAGCGGCATGATTATCGCTTTTCACACTCATCATTTTAAAATCAGGGGCTGCTTAAATTTTTTTTTACACACAAAAAACCTAAGAACAAAATGGATTTTTTTTTGCCACATTTCTCCCATTTTTGTATTTTGAAGATTGTGTTTGTTTTAGTAAACCAGAGTTGGGCGTTTTCATATTTATGAGGTGTTTTCATATTTTTAAAATTCAGAAAGTCATAAATTTTTTATGAATTTTAAACAATTGATATTTTAATTGAATTCCAGACATAATTTACCACAAATTCTATTAAAAATAAAAATTAATTAATTAAAAATTCTATAAATTTCTAGTTAATTTTAATAACTTATGAATTTCTAGGAATTGATACAGAAATCTTGTGAATCTCTTATTATAATTTGTACAAAAAAAAAAATAAATTCATAAGGAAAAAAATTAAAATTTATGGAAAAAAGTACTAGTTTGAAGAGCTTCCAATGAAAACTTCCTTAAAAGGAAGTAAAAATAGTAGGGGGAAGTATAAGGGAGGGGAAGTACAATGGAGAGGGAAGTATAACGGGGGGGGGGGGGGGTAATGGAAGGAGATGTTCAAACAATTTTCTAATTTTTTTTTAATTTGCATTTTTTTGTTTTGAAAATTTTTTTTATTTTTTTTTCGAAAATTTTTTTAAATATCAAGGTAGAAACAATGGGATTTTCGCCCCAGGGAAGTCCCTCTCGTAATGGGTGGAAGTATGAAATTTCTCCCTTCTAAATGATAGTTTTTTTTACACCAAAAATTCTTAAAAAATATAAGGAGTAAATGGAGAAAATTTGGTGAAAATCGAACCAACGGTTCGGCCTCAGCGAATTTTTCAAAATTTCAAACTGACATATCTCCGCCATTTTTTCGAAATTCAAAAATCGCCTTCGTTAGTTTCTTGTTCACCGACTAAAGAAAATTTGGTGAAAATCTGGCGAAAATCGGTTGAAAATTGTGGCCGTAAAGTGTTTCAGAAAAAAATGCTACGGACGGCCGGCCGGCACCACAGACAAAGTTGAGATTGTTAAAGATTAATATTCGATATGACCCTCCGGGGTCTGGAAGATCCTTCCCCAAAAACCTTACATGGAGGCTATCACGATAACTTCTTTAAGGAAGTTAATATGTACATAAATTTCTGAAAATTTATGATGTTTTATGACTTTATGGTCAATTTTTATTAATTTAATGGCTATTAATAAAATCTAGATAGTTTATTTCTTTATTTTATTTTCTAAATTAATTTTTAGAAACTCCTTAAAAAATAGTGGAAATTTTTAACCTTTTTTTTATGAATTTGTGGTCAACTTAATTTTTTAAAAATTTATGAATTTCTAGAATTTTGATTATGAATATGATCATATTCGTAGGTTTATGATTTATGGAAATAATCCACCCAACTCTAGTAAACTATAAAAATTGGTCAAAATTTAATATTATATTTTAGATACAATTGACGATGGAGAATTTTTATAAGCGGCTCATCACGAGGGTTCGACTGGGGAGAGTCTGACAGAAGCGAATTTTTCCCAGGTAGAGACAGCGAAGAATCGGATTTCGCTCCCGAACCCGGCCCGCTGAACCTGGGCGAACTCCGTCATACTAAAGACACGCTTCGACTTGAACTTCCGACTTTGAGCCGCCACGTCGAAAAAGCGGAAGCGTCTTTTCTCGACAGTGGCATCGACACCGCCACCCCAGACAAAAACTAAACCTCTTCCATCCAAAGTACTTACACAAATTTTCAAAAGCACATTTTAGTCCCCTTTCTACTACTTCTAGGGACTAGTGAAACTCATAGACTTAGACAAAATGGTCCACTAAAATTCCTCTTATAAAAGACATCTTTTTATACGCTAAACTGGTTTATAACACCTGTTAATACTCACGCTTAAAAATCTCAGAAATGCCAAAAAAAAAATTGTCTTTTGTAAATATCTCGCCTAAGAGCATAACTCATTGATGTAATTATTTTAATAATTTTAACCTTATACTCAATATTAAAACAAAATGTATTATCATGTAGATAGAATATTAGAAGTGTTAGATTTGTTGGTTTTTATGTTTTTTTAAAATGTTATTTATTTAATTTTTTTCCTTCTTATGTTTAACCTTTTTTTTATGTCATTGGTAGATCTGATGTGATAGAAACAACCGTCCAGAAGCCTGACGGAATGTCTGTTTGATTTGTATTTTATTGTTTATTACCTCCCGATATTGGGTTTTATTATTTTACCAATACATGAATTTTGTGTGCTGGTTTGGTGTACCTTGAAAAATAATAAAAATTTTTTTGAATTTTTTTCTTTCTTTTTTTGTATGAGACTTTCAATGATTGTTTATCAGCGGTGATGGCATATTTAATGGCATTATTACAAGGTCATGGCATATTTAATGGCTCATTTATCACTTCAGCACAATCATTTCCAGAGTTTTCAGGCCGAGAAACTCCTTTTTACAGGATTATTGGGCATTTCCCTTATTTTTTTGAGCCAGGAAACCACTTTTTACTGGATTTTGGCCGTTTTTGTTGGTTCTTAGGCCTAGAAAAACCCTTTTACTAGATTTTCAAGAGTTTTTCGCAGTTCTCAGGCCGAGAAACCCCTTTTTACAGCATTGTTGGGCATTTCCCTTGTTTTTTGAGCCAGAAAACCCCATTTATACTAGATTTTTGGCCGTTTTTCTCAGTTCTTAGGCCTAGAAAACCAACTTTTTCACTAGATTTTCAAGAGTTTTCCTCAGTTCTCAGGCCTAGAAAACACCCGTTTCACTTGATTTCAAGAGTTTTGATCAATTCTCAGGCCAAGAAACCCATTTAGAGGATTATTGCGCATTTTCCTTGTTTTTAGAGCCAGGAAACCCCTTTTCACTGGATTTTTGGCCGTTTTTCTCGGTTCTTAGGCCTAGAAAATTCCCTTTTTCACTAGTTATTTAGGAGTTTTCCTCAGTTTTCAGGCCGAGAAACCCCTTTTTACAGGATTACTGGGTGTTTCCCTAGTTTCTGAGGAAGGAAACCCTTTTCACTGGATTTTTGGGCGATTTTCTTGGTTCTTAGGCCTAGAAAACCGCCGTTTCACTTGATTTTTGGCCGTTTTCCTCAGTTCTCAGGACGAGAAACCCTTTTTAACAGGATTACTGGGCGTTTCCCTTGTTTTTGAGCCAGGAAACCCCCTTTCATTGGACTTTTGGGCGTTTTTCTTAGTTTTTATGCCTAGAAAACCCCTTTTTCACTAGATTTTAAGAGTTTTCCTCAGTTCTCAGACCGAGAAACCCCTTTTTACAGGATTGTCGGGCATTTCCTTTTTTTTTTTAGCCAAGGTCATGGCATATTTAATGGCAGATTTCACTTCAGCCCATCATTTCCTCAGTTTTCAGGGCAAGGAACCCCTTTTTACAGGATTATTGGACATTTCCATTGTTTCTTTAGCCAAGGTCATGACATATTTAATGGCAGATTTTATCACTTCAGCACCATCATTTCCTCAGTTTTCAGGCCGAGAAACCCTTTTTGCAGGATTACTGGGCATCCCCTTGTTTTTGAGCCAGAAAAACCCCTCTTCACTGGATTTTGGGCGTTTTTCTCGGTTTTAGGCCTTTAAGACCCCCCTTTTTCTTTAGATTTTTAAGAGTTTTCCTCAGTTCTCAGGCCGAAAACCCTTTTTTTTCAGGATTACTGGGCATTTTCATTGTTTTTTGAGCCAAGGTCATGGCATATTTAATGGCAGATTTTATCTCTTCAGCACCATCATTTCCTTACGGATTTAATATAGAAAAATCCCCGGGTTACAAGGCCAAGAAACCCCTTTTTACAGGATTACTGGGCATTTTCATTGTTTTTTGAGCCAAGGTCATGGCATATTTAATGGCAGATTTGATCTCTTCACTACCATCATTTCCTTACGGATTTAATATAGAAAAATCCCCGGGTTACAAGGCCGAGAAACCCCTTTTTACAGGATTACTGGGCATTTTCATTGTTTTTGAGCCAAGGTCATGGCATATTTAATGGCAGATTTTATCACTTCAACACCATCATTTCCTTACTTTACAGGCCGAGAAACCCTTTTTACAGGATTATTGGGCATTTTCATTGTTTTTTGAGCCAAGGTCATGGCATATTTAATGGCAGATTTATCACTTCAACACCATCATTTCCTTACTTTACAGGCCGAGAAACCCTTTTACAGGATTACTGGGCATTTTCATTGTTTTTGAGCCAAGGTCATGGCATATTTAATGGCAGATTTTATCACTTCAACACCATCATTTCCTTACTTACAGGCCGAGAAACCCCTTTTACAGGATTATTGGTCATTTCCATTGTTTTTGAGCCAAGTTCATGGCATATTTAATGGTAGATTTTATCACTTCAGCATCATCATTTCCTCAGTTTTCAGGCCTGGATTTTGGGCTTTTTTTTTCCTTAGTTCTTAGGCTTAGAAATACACCGTTTCACTGATTTCCAAGAATGTTCCTCAGTTTTCAGGCCTAGACGCCCCTTTTTACTGTTTCTGGACACTCTGTATCATGGGGAGGGGGATGAATGAAGCCTTTCTGATTTATATACAATTTTTAATTAGGATCTATAAATACATAAAAAGGAGATTTAAGCACATTTAGTTCAACATAGTGTGATTATCGTAAATATTTTTCCGCTGCTCTCTCACTTGTTTTTTCCATTTATCCTGTTGATGTCCAACACGGTTCAAAACGTTTCCTCTTATCCCCATCTGATGAGAAGAAACCGGCGCTCCAGAAGGTCCCACGCTCGTAATATCATCCTTAAAAACCATATTAGAAAATGAATAAATGAATAAATTTAAAATACTCTTCATTCGTATGTTCGACATAACTGCTGCTCGCTCGTTTGCTAAGTAAGGGGTCGAGACAAAGAAGGAAAAACATGTAGATTACAAGAAGAGAGATTATCCACATAACAATGGCGACTACCACCTATAAATTTATATAAATAAAATAATAAAATAAATAAAATTTAGCCCATACTTTGATAATAGTCGTATTTCTGCTTTCATATTTACATTCACATCTTGGGCAAAGCTCTTGGCTTTTGTTTTGAGATGGGAAATCAATGGCGTCTATTGTAATACCATCGCAGTCACTAAAATTAAAGAAAGAATTAGTGTGTTGATACGTGTCAACATAATGCGGTTCGCCATAATGCAACCATAGAAGAGCTGAAATCACAAGTTATGGTTCACCATAAAAAATCTGCGACTCAACATAAAGAAAGACGAAAACATTCACCATATTTGAACATAATACGTCTCACCATAAAGAAGAGATTTAACAATTGTCGTTTCAACATAATACAGTTAAACAGGAAACTTTCATTTTAAAGAACTAGTCGTTTCGCCATAAAACTGTTTCTGTCGTTTGGGCATAACACATCTCACCATAAACTAGGGACAGCGAAAGAGCAAGCCTATTTTTGCTGTTTAAAACTCGATTATGGCGAAACGACAAAAACCTTAAAACTAGACAGTTCACCATAATACAATTCGCACATGCTCGTGAGAGGAAAAAAAATTAACCCCTTGTGTCATAAAACGAGCTGATCCCATTGGATGTCTGCTTGCTTTTCCTAGTTTATGGTGAGATGCTTTATGTTGAGTTGCATTATCGTGAACTGTCAAGTTTTAAAGTTTTTGTCGTCTCGCCATAATCGCATTTAAAACGGCGAAAATAGGCTTGCTCTTTCGCTGTCCTAGTTATGGTGAGATGCACTATGCCCAAACGACAGAACAGTTTTATGGCGAAACAACAAATTTAAAGAGAGGCTTTTATGGTGAGAAGCGTTATGGTGACTTCACTTTTTTATATCGACTTGCGTTTATTGAAAAAGTCGTTTATAGCAAAACGCTTTATGTAGAAATGCATTATGCTCAAAATTTTTGAACTTTTGAGAGCTTTATGTTCAATCGCATTATGCCGAAACGCATTATGGTGAGCTACAAATTTTTTATGTCGAAATGTAGATTTTTAAAGTTCAATTGCTTAAGGTGAAATGCGTTATGTCAGAGCAAGTATTGTAAGAGCAAGCCTATTTTTGCCGTTTGAAACGCGATTAGGCGAAACAACAAAAACCTTAAAAATTGACAGTTCACCATAATGCGATTCGCACATCCTCGCGAGAGGAAAAAATTAACCCCCTTGTGTCATAAAACGAGCTCATCATTGGCTACTTCCTTTTCCTAGTTTATGGTGAGATGCTTTATGTTGAGTTGCATTATGGTCAACTGTCAAGTTTTAAGGTTTTTCTCGTTTCGCCATAATAGCGTTTTAAATGGTGAAAGTAAGCTTGGTCTTTTGCTTCCTAGTTTATGGTGAGTTGCACTATGCCCAAACGACAGAAACAGTTTTATGGCGAGACGACTAGTTCTTTAAAATGAAAGTTTCCTGTTTAACTGCATTATGTTCGTTTTATGTTTTCATTCTTACTTATTAGGTGGGACGCTTTTAATCTGCAATTTCTTGTATTTCTGAGTCCCATTCTGTATGGTGCAAGTGCAAAGGCATCGGGCGTCTTCATATTGCGCCTAAAAAAACTTTTGAATAAAATTCAAAAATAAATTTTAAAAACTCACCTCCGAAGACCAAATTGCATAAAAAAAAGCAAAGTCGATATAAAATATAAAATGTACATATTTAAAATAAATGAAAGACTTATATAATCATTAAACATAATATTTCAATTAAAATTTAAGGGGAACTTTTTTTAAAAAAAAGGAGGAAGCTACATAATCAAAACTAAGAATATGCTTTGCCTGACATTTTTCAGAAGGAAAAAAATAAAATTATCAAAAAACAAAGTGAAAAGGTAATGATAATAATGGATATAGAGGAACAGTGTTGACTAAAGGAATAAAATTTATACAGTTTTGCCAACAAAACTTAATATTTAAAATATCACAATAATTTCAAGGATTCCCTTCTATTTTATTAAATTAAAATGTTAATGCATAAAAAAACAAGTTTTTAAAAAAATGTAAATTACCTTGAAAAGGCAACACTGGGTGAGAGGAAAATCTTGATTTCTTACCCTGATAGATCATTAAATCCAGTCTTAAGAAATCTTTTAGTCTTATGTAATTATTCCTTTCATTTTGTTATTTTGTGGGACCAATCTTTTGATTTGTAACTGACAGAAAATGAGCTCGAGGAGAGTTTTCGTTTATGGTGGAAAAGGAGCTTTGGGAGACGCCTGTGTTACTTACTTTAAAGATCAAAAATGGGTAAAAAATTGTTTAAAAATATTAATTTTTTAAATTAATTTAATTATTTTTAGTGGGTGGGGTCGATAGATTTGAAGGAAAACGAGAAAGCAGATGCGAATGTCGTTGTACAGCCTGAGGAAGGATGGCTTCAACAGGTTGGTTGGATTAAAATTAATTAATTAATTAATTTGCATGGATTTTACATATTTTTTAGGAAGCTAAAGTTTTAAATGACATTTCTGCTGTTTTATCTGGGAATAAACTTGATGCTGTCATCTGCGTCGCTGGTGGATGGGCTGGAGGAAATGCATCTTCTTCTGGTAATTAGTCCTAATAATTAATTAATTATTAATTAATCTTGTGATATTTGAAATACGATGTAATAACCGATTGCTGACACTTTCTTAGCTTTCACTTTTTGACGGTCCGTTACTCCAAAGCTGTTAACTTAAGCAAGATTGTGTGCTAAGTACTTTTTCTTCAAAATTTAATGCAGATTATTTTTGTATTTAGTGTTTTTTGCGCTAAACCTTATAGTTTTTGAGATATTTGATAAAAACTGATTGTTGGCATTCTTCTATACTTTTACTTTTTGACGGTCCGTTACTGCGAAGCTGTTAACTTAAAAAGATTGTGTGCTAAGCACTTTTTCTTCAAAATTTAATGCAGATTATTTTTGTATTTAGTGTTTTTTGCGCTAAACCTTATAGTTTTTGAGATATTTGATAAAAAACTGATAAAAAGTGCTTTTTGACCACTTTTCACACCAGTATTTAAGCTACAAAATTTTTGTTTAGATTTTATTAAAAATGCGGATCTTATGTGGAAGCAGAGCGTTTGGAGTTCAACGATCGCAGCTTCGATGCCGCGAAACATCTTAAAGAAGGCGGTTTTCTTTCGCTCCCGGGAGCTTTCCCCGCAAAAGAAGGTACACCTGGAATGATCGGTTACGGTATGGCGAAAGCCGCCGTTCACCAACTCACAAAATCGTTGGCCGGCGACAAAAGCGGACTTCCGGACAAATCGACCGTCGTGGCAACCCTGCCGATTACTTTAGATACGCCCATGAATCGCAAATGGATGCCCAAAGCCGACACTTCCACCTGGACTCCGTTGGAATTTATCGCCAAGTAAATTTTTTTAAAATTATTTTTAATTAATTAATTTTTTTCAGAACTTTCTACACTTGGTCAAACGGTGACAATCTCCCTAAAAATGGAAGTCTTGTATCCATCGTGACGAAAAATAATGAAACGACTCTTTCATACGAATAATGGCCTAAAACTTATCCCTTCCATATATGACGTCGTTATTGTAATTAAAGTTTTTTTTATTGTGATATTTTTCTACTTTTTATTTTATTTTTTTTAAATTAGAACTCCGAAATTAGTTTGTTGACAATAATTTGTTTTTGTAAATGCCAAGAGTTTGTTAATATTATGTTTTTTTATTGAAAAGTTGACTTAAAATACAATAATAGCCGTCTGACAATAAATGTTGTGAAGCAAGATCTTTTTAAAGTTTTTTTTGTCCCTTTTTACTAGATTTTTAACTTCTTAAAGAAGTTATTGTGATACCCTCCACGTCGGGTTGTTGGAAAGGGTCAAATCGAATATGATCTTTACCGATCTCAACTTTGTCTGTGGTGCCGGCCGGCCGTCCGTGGCATTTTTTTCCGGAACACAGTTTTTAACCGATTTTCACCAAATTTTCTTTAGTCGGTGAACAAGAAACTAACGACGGCGATTTTTGAATTTCGAAAAAATGGCGGAGATATGTCAGTTTGAAATTTTGAAAAATTTGGTGCAGCCAAATTGTTGGTCCGATTTTCACCAAATTTTCATCAATTACTCCTTATATATTTTTTTTGCGAACTTTTTGTTAAAATAATTATCATTTTTTTCATAATCATTTCAGTAGGGAGAAATTTCTTACTGCCACCCAATACAAGAGGGGACCTCCCTTGGGCAAAAATCCCATTATTTGTATCTTGATACTTGAAAAAATTTCGAAAAAAAAAACTTCCCTCTCCGTTATACTTTCCCTCCTTTGTACTTTGCCAATCTTTATACCTCCCCTCCTTTATACTTCCCCCACCGTTATACCTCCCCTTTCTTATACTTCCCCTCCTTTTACTTTCCCCTTCTTTACACCTCCCCACCCTTAAACTTCCCCCTCCGTTATACCTCCCCTTTCTCATACTTCCCCCTCCGTTATACTTACCCTCCTTTATACTTCCCTCTCCGTTATACTTCCCCTCCTTTTTACTTTCCCCTTCTTTATACCTCCCCACCCTTACACTTCCCCCTCCGTTATACTTCCCCTTCTTTCTACTTCCCCCTCCGTTACACTTCCCCCTCCGTTACACTTCCCCCTCCGCTACACTTCCCCTCCGTTATAACTCCTCTCCCTTGTACTTCCCTCTCCGTTATACCCCCCCCCTTGTACTTCCCTCTCCGTTATACCCCCTTATACTTCCCTCATTTATACCTCCCCCCTTATACTTCCCTTCCTTTATACTTTCTTCTCCGTTATCCCTCCCCTCCCATATAATTCCCTCTCCGTTATACCCCCCTTATACTTCCCTTCCTTATACTTCCTTCTCCGTTATCCCTCCCCTCCCTTATACTTTCCCCTCCCATATAATTCCCTCTCCGTTATACCCCTTATACTTCCCTCATTTATACCTCCCCCCTTATACTTCCCTTCCTTTATACTTCCTCTCCGGTATACCTCTCTCCCTTATACCTCCACCTCCGTTATACCTCCCCTCCCTTATACTTCCCCCTCCGCTACACTTTCCCTCCTTTATACTTCCCTCTCCGTTATACTTCCCCTCCATTATACTTCCCCATCCGTTATACTTCTGCCCAAACAACTACTTTTCTGCCCAAAATCTCCACAAAAAAAAAAATTTGTCCGCCATTTTTTGGGCAAAAAAGAACAGTTTCGAAAATTTTTCGGTCGTTTTTTGGCCAAGAAACATTTTGAAAGATTTTTGACTAGCGGCTTATTTTCAAATTACGGAGGAGGGCCTTTCAACTGTCAAAAATTCTCCACATTCGGAAACTCCGGAGGTTTCAAAAGTGAAGGTTACCGTCCGTAGCCACATCATCACCGTTTGCCAGTCTTCTTTCACCACTGCACGTTTCATTCCTTCACAGTTCATCTGGATACTCTGGTCTAAAAAATCATTTTTTTTAGATCTTCATACAATTTTTTTTTCCAAAAAAAATTTTTTTGCCCACAAAAATTTGTTTATCGATGATTTGAATTGAAATTCCAAAGTTGTTTTTGTTTTTGTTTTTTATTTTTTGAGTAACGTCAGAAATGAGTGCACCAAAAACCCGTTTTGAAGCTAGAGTCCTGGAGGTATGATTTTTTTTTGGTTTTTGTTTTATTTTAATGTCTTCTCAGGTGATTTCTGGTGACACCCTGCGAGTTTCCAGGCCAAAAGGCGAAGGGAAGTTGATTCTTTCTGGCCTTAAAGTCCCCAAGAATATCCGAAGGAATCCAAAGTAAGGAAGTATAAAAATTTATGGTTTTTATTACTTTTTCTTCCAGGATTCAGACTGAAGAAGAGCCTTATGCTTTTGAAGCGAGGGAATTTCTGAGAAAAAAGCTTCTCGGTCAGTTAATAACTTATGAGGTCGAAAGTAACGCGAATTTAATTTCGACTGCCGAAAGAGAATACGCGACTGTTTTCTTGGCGAATGTCAACATCAACGAGCTTATGCTTAAAGAAGGCTACGCAGAAAGTAAAACTGAAAATCCTGAAAAGCTTAAGTTGATCGAGGAGGCCAAAAAAGCTGCTAAGGGAAAATGGGCCGATGAGGTAATTCTTAAGAGCAACACTGATTTGCCCATAAATTTTTATTAAAGATGCCTCCTGTAAAGGGGCCCCGGCCGGAATTTGCCGAAAATGAAATTTTTCTTAGGGCCAAATTTTTGAGTTCATATACAGCCTCGAGCCGATTTAATTAAACTTTTTGACTTTCCAGAATTTTGTTAATTTTTTTTTAGCTTGGATTTAGTTAAAATAATTTTTTCCCCTCCGACAAACACTATTTTTTTTGTCAAAATTGGCCCTAAAAATGATTCAGGAGGCTTTGGTCCAAAGAATAATTCCCAATTCACCTTGGGGCAGTGTTGGGCCTAATCATAATCATAACTATGACTACGATTACGGTTGTAAACCTCAAATATTTAAGGTGTGTGATTACAATTATAATCATAATTACAACTCATAAACACATGATTATAATCATAATCATAACTAGGCCCAACACTGCCTTGGGGGCCCCTGGAAAAAAAAGGAAAGGCGGTTTTTCTCAAAAATTGTCGAATTTTAATTACCTCTTATAATTTTTTGCGGCAAAATCGGTGGTCCAAATTGTCCATTTATTTATTTTTTATTTTTTTAGAATGGTGGAAAACGTCCTGTGAAGTTTCCTGAATCTTCCGAGCTTATCGAGTTTGTCAATCGTCATAAAAAGGAGCCGATAAAAGCGATAATTGAAAGAATTATTGACGGTTCGACTGTGGAAGCTTGTCTTTTACTTCCGGAGAATACTTACGTGACCGTCCAGATGTCCGGGATAAGATGTCCTTCTTTGAAAAAAAGCGATGAAGACGATGGAAGGCTTCTTGCTGTCGCTGAGGAAGCGAGGAGATTTACTGAAGAACGTCTTTTACAGCAGGAAGTCCATATTGTTCTTGAAGCGACGAATAATTACATGGTCGTCGGTTCCGTAATCCATCCGAAAGGAAATATCGCGGAAAGGTTGGTCGAAGAAGGCTACGCGAAAACGGTCAAGTGGTCGCTTGAAGCGATGAAAAAAGCCGACGCGGATATTCTAGAGTTAGCCGAGAAAAGGGCGAAAGATAAAAAGTTGAGAGTTTGGAAAGACTACGAGAAAAAAGTTGAGAAAGTCGACGATAAACATTTCGTTGGTACTGTGGTCGAGATTTCCAACGGAGACGCTCTTTTGGTCAAAATGCCCAACGGTGTCGTCCGCAAAATATTTTTGGCTGGAATCCGACCTCCGAAGGAACCCGCAGGAACGAATAAAGAGCAGACTCCTAAAATGACTGACGGTCAAAAACCGAAACCTAAAAGGCCACTCTATGACATTCCGTTGATGTTTGAAGCGAGAGAATACCTTAGGAAGAAACTCATCGGTAAAAAAGTCACCGTCACCCACAACTATACTCAACCTCCTCGTGATAATTTCCCGGAAAAATTTTGCTGCAATGTCACCATCGGCAACAGGTAACGACCGCTGTCTTCTCTCTCGGCCTTTCTGAAACTTTTTTTTTTTCAGCAACGTCGCTGAAGCCTTAGTTTCAAGAGGGTACGCCCACGTACTTAACTACCGGGCTGAAAACGACAACAGACCTTCTGCGATCAACCTTTTAAAAGCTGCCGAAGAAAAAGCGAAGAAAGGCTTCAAAGGTGTCCATTCTAAAAAAGAACTTCCGTGCCACAGAGTCAACGATATATGCAGCGTAAATATCAATTATTTTTTATTATTCTTTTTAAGTAAAACATTGTTTCAGGATCCGGTAAAAGCGAAAAATCTTTTACCTCATTTTTCGCGGCATCAGAAGATCGAGGCTATCGTCGAGTTTGTCACTAGCGGTTCGAGGTTACGCCTTTACTTGCCTAAAGACACCCATTTAATTACCTTCTTGCTCTCAGGTAAACTTTATGTCTGATTTTACTCGTTGTTAGGCATAATTCTTCCAATTATGGTCGTAATCGGTGGTCCTTTCTCCAAATATGGTTGAAATCGGTGGTCTCCCATTCAATTACTGTCATAATCGGTGGTCTCCCCTCCAAATACGTTTGCAATTGTTGTTCTTTCCTACGAATACAGTCGTAATCGATGGTCTTCCCTCTATATTCAATGAAGTATTCTGAAGAGGGGGCGGGGTCTTTCCTCCGAAAACGGTCGAAATCGGTGGTCTCCCCTCCAATTACTATCGTAATTGATAGTCTTTCCTCCGATTACGATCGTAATTCATGGTCTTTCCTTTGATTACGATCGTAATTGATGGTATTTCCTCCAATTACGATCGTAATTCAGGGTCTTTCCTCCAATTACGATCGTAATTGATGGTATTTCCTCCAATTACGATCGTAATTCATGGTCTTCCTTTGATTACAATCGTAATTCATGGTCTTTCCTAGAATTACGATCGAAATTGTTGGTCTTTCCTCCTCCGAATACGTTGCCATCGGTGGTCTTTCCTCCGAATACGGTTGAATCGGTGGTCTTTCCTCTGAATACGGTCGAAATTGGTGGTCTCCCCTCTGATTACTATCGTAATTGATGGTCTTTCCTCCGATTACGATCGTAATTCAGGGTCTTTCCTTTGATTACAATCGTAATTGATGGTCTTTCCTTTGATTACGATCGTAATTCATGGTCTTTCCTTTGATTACGATCGTAATTGATGGTATTTCCTCCAATTACGATCGTAATTCATGGTCTTTCCTCCAATTAAGATCGTAATTCATGGTCTTCCTCCAATTACGATCGTAATTCATGGTCTTTCCTCCAATTACGATCGTAATTCATGGTCTTTCCTCCAATTACGATCGTAATTCATGGTATTTCCTCCAATTACGATCGTAATTCATGGTCTTTCCTTGATTACAATCGTAATTCATGGTCTTTCCTAGAATTACGATCGTAATTGTTGGTCTTTCCTCCTCCGAATACGTTTGCCATCGGTGGTCTTTCCTCCGAATACGGTTGAAATCGGTGGTCTTTCCTCTGAATACGGTCGAAATTGGTGGTCTCCCCTCTGATTACTATCGTAATTGATGGTCTTTCCTCCGATTTCGATCGTAATTCATGTCTTTCCTTTGATTACATCGTAATTGATGGTCTTTCCTTTGATTACGATCGTAATTCATGGTCTTTCCTCCAATTACGATTGTAATTGATGGTCTTTCCTCCGAATACGCTCGTATTCGGTGGTCTCCCCTCCGAATACAGACGTAATCGGTGGTCTTCCCTTCAATTACGGTCGTAACGGTGGTCTTTCTTCTGAAGACGGTTGTAATTGGTGGTTTTTCCTCCTATCATGGTCGTTATTGTGTGGGGGGCGGTCTCTTTTCTCCAATTGCGGTCATAATCGATGGTCCCTTTTCCAATTATGGTCATAATCGGAAGCGTTGAACTTGATTATTTCAATCATGCATGTAAATTCTGTTTCCGTCATCACTGATTTAATTATTAAATGTTTTTTAGGTATTGAAGTGAGGCATAACCCAGGAGATGCGGTGAACAATGAAGAAGCAGCAACCGCTTTCACTCGTGAAAAGTGCATGCAGCGCGACGTAAGCAAAAAGCCATTCGCTAAATTTCTCTAATTTTTTTTATTTTTAAGGTCGAGATCCAAATTGAAAGTACTGACAGAAATGGAAATTTTATCGGATGGCTTTGGGTCGACAACGTCAACCTTTCCGTCGCACTCGTAGAAGCCGGTTTGGCGAAAATCCATTTCTCCGGAGAAAACTCAAAGTATTCAAAGGAGTTGCAAAACGCGAAAAGCTATGCAATCAGCAAAGGAGTTTGGGTAATATTTATATTTATTGGGCTTTTTGATTTCTTTTTAGAAATATGTCGAGAAAGAAGAAACGCGGGAAGTGAAGGATGAAGATAAGTCGACAGAAAGGGCGATCGATTACAAAGAAGTTATCGTCATTGACGTTTCCGAATTGTTGCTGTACTGTCAGTATTGTTCCCAAGAGTCGAAACTGGTTAAACTCCAGGATCAGCTACAGCAAGAATTGGTAGCGAATCCTCCTCTCCCGGGAGCGTACACGCCGAAAAGAGGCGACACCTGCGCCGCGAAATATCTCGGAGACGATAGGTGGTATCGAGCGAAAGTAGACAAAGTTATGGGCGGTAAAGCGATGGTCACGTACATCGATTATGGGAACAAAGCTGAAGTTCCGAGCACCCAATGTGCCGTCCTTCCTTCGTCTTTTGCTGACAGACCTTTCGCACATCACTTCACCCTTGCATTCGTCAACATGTCCAAAGACGTAACTTTTATTTTATTTTATATCAAAGTAGAGTATTCATAATATTCATAATTACGATCACATTAATATGAATAAATACCTAAGTATGGATATGAACATAAGCATAAATCTTAGACTTATAAGTTGTGAGTACAATGTGAATATTGATGAATGTATTCAACTTTATATTCGTAATTCAAGACATTTTTATTCATATTTTTAAGTTTATTGTTTATTCATACTTTTTAAGTATACGGGTGTCCGGAAACACATGGCACATGTCTGGGAGAGCGTTAAAAAGTTAAAACGGAAGTTAGTAAGAAGGGGGAGTATAAGAAGGGGAAGTATAACGGAGGGGGAAGTTTTTTTTTTTCTTTTCAAAAGAGGTTCTAGTTTTTTAAACGAAAACTTTCTAAAGAGAAGTAAAAATATAGGAGGGAGAGTATAAGGGAGGGGAGGTATAACGGAGGTGAAGTATAAGAAAGGGAGGTATAACGGAGGTGAAAGTATAAGAAAGGGGAGGTATAACGGAGTGGGAAGTATAAGAAAGGGGAAGTATAACGGTGGGGGAAGTATAATGGAGGGAGGGATTACGGAGAGGGAAGTATGAGAAAGGGGAGGTATAACGGAGTGGGAAGTATGAGAAAGGGGAATTATAACGGTGGGGGAAGTATAATGGAGGGGAGGGATAACGGAGAGGGAAGTATAAAGGAGGGGAGGGATAACGGAGAGGGAAGTATAAAGGAGGGGAAGTATAATGGAGGAAGTATGGGGAGGGAGTATAACGGAGTGGGAACTATAAGGGAGGGCGGTATAACGGAGTGCGAAGAATAAGAAAGGGGAGGTATAACGGAGTGCGAAGTATAAGAAAGGGGAGGTATAACGGTGGGGGAAGTATAATGGAGGGGAGGGATAACGGAGAGGGAAGTATAACAGAAGGGAAGTCTAAAGGAGTGGAAGTTAAAAGTTAGTAGGAAGTTAGTTAGTTCACAACAATATAGGAGGAGGAAGTATAAGGGAGGGGAGGTATAACGGAGTGGGAACTATAAGGGAGAGGAGGTATAACGGAGTGCGAAGTATAAGAAAGGAGAGGTATAACGGAGTGCGAAGTATAAGAAAGGGGAGGTATAACGGTGGGGGAAGTATAATGGAGGGGAGGGATAACGGAGAGGGAAGTATAACAGAAGGGAAGTCTAAAGGAGTGGAAGTTAAAAGTTAGTAGGAAGTTAGTTAGTTCACAACAATATAGGAGGAGGAAGTATAAGGGAGGGGAGGTATAACGGAGAGGGAAGTACAAGGGAGAGGAGGTATAACGGAGGGGAAGTATAAGGGAGGTGCCAGTATAAGGTAGGGGAGGTATAATGGGATGGGAAGTATAAGAAAGGGGAAGTGTAACGGTGGGAAGTATAAGGGGGGAAGTGTAACGGTGGGGGAAGTATAAGGGAGGGGAGGGATAACGAAGAGGGAAGTATTAGGGCAAGCGGTATACCGGAGGGGGAATAGTAACAATGGAGGAAGTATAATGAAGGAGAAGTATAGCGGAGGAGTATATAAGGGAGGGAAAGTATAACAGAGGGGGAAGTATAATGAAGGGGTAAGTTTTTTTTTCTTTTCAAAAGAGTTTCTAGTTTTTTTAACGAAAACTTCCTTAAAGAGAAGTAAAAGTTTAGGAGGTGGAAGTTTAAGGGAGGGGAGTATAAGGGAAGGGAAGTATAACGGAGGGGGAAGTTTTTTTTCTTTTCAAAAGAGTTTCTAGTTTTTTAAACGAAAACTTGCATAAAAAGAAGTAAAATATAGGAGCGGGAAGTATGTGGGAGGGGAGTATAAGGGAAGGGAAGTATAAGGGAGAAAAAGGATAACAGAGGGAAGTATAAGGGGGAAAGTCTTCCCCCCAATTAAAGAGAAAAATGTCCAAAAAACTGGTAAAACGGTCAACTTGACCAGGAAATCATGGAAAACCCTCTTGAATAAACCTCCCCCCCCCCAAATCTTCAGCTCAACTCGGTTTTAAATTTTGTGTCATTTTTTTTAGCCTGAAGAACAATCTATGGCATCTCAACGTCTTCTGGAACTTGTGGAAAATAGAAAACTTCAATTGAATGTTGAATATACGGATAAAAACGTCTCATATGTGACTCTCCACGATCCCGAACGTGAAGAAGACATCGGGAAAACTCTGGTTGAAGAAGGCCTCGTTTTGGTCGCCAAACGTCACGAGAGACGATTCCAAAAAATAGTAAAAATAAAAATTTTACTTAGAAAAAAAATGTAATATCCATCCTTTTTAGCTAAAAGACTATCAAGAGGCTGAAAGTCGAGCGAAAAAAGAAAGATTGAACCTCTGGGTCTACGGCGACGTGACTGAAGACGACGACAAAGAATTTGGGATGGGTCGCTCAAAATAAAAAATCGAAAGTTTTCCAAAGCTCTTCATTATTATCAATTTCTTTTAAACATTTATTCACTGGGCAAGTTCTTAATTAATTTATTCAATCTTAAAAAATCACTGTAGGGAAATTCATTATTATAGAATAATCAGAACTTCCGTTAGTGTCAAAATTTATGTAACTATACATATTTGCAACATTCTAACCTGAAAGATATTGAAAAAAAAAACATTTAAATATCCACTGAGACTGAATTAATATAAAAAACCGTTTAAATTTTTTTTTTGTTATTACTTTTTTGTTTTATTTTTCTATGTAAAGATTTTTGTGGAAGCTTGAAGTTTCATGTATGAGATTGGTTTAAAGAGATAGTAAAATAACTTTTTTGTCGGACGGAATTTTATTTATGTACCTTCTTTTTATTACGAAAAATGTTGGCTGCCCTGAGGGCTTTTTTTGAAATTTGCAAATTGTCGAACGTTTTGTTTTCTAAACGTTTCTCGACCAGAAAATGAAGGACTTTGATACTGAGGAAAATGACTGACAATTCGTTTTTTTTTGCTTGCTAAGGAAAACTAGATTACTATTTCTCAACCAGAAAATTGCTCTATGGTTAGGAAAAACTGGTGTTTCTTGGCCAAAAAAAACTGAGGAAAACGACCAAAAATTTGGTAAATTGTGGTTTACGGGACCAAAAAGGTGTTTTTTCGCTTAAAAAAATTGGATTGCTATTTCTCAACAGAAAATTGCTCAATGGTTAGGAAAAACTGGTGTTTCTTAGCCAAAAAAAAAAAAAAACTGTGGAAAACGACCAAAAATTTGGTAAATTGTGGATTACGGGACCAAAAAAGGTGTTTTTTTCGCTTAAAAAAATTCTATTGCTATTTCTCAACCAGAAAATTGCCCATTGGCCAGGAAAAATTGGTGTTTCTTGGCCAAAAAAACTGAGAAAAACGACCAAAAATTTGGTAAATTGTGGATTATGGACCAAAAAAGGTGTTTTTTGCTGAAAAAATCGGATTGCTATTTCTCAACCAGAAAATTGGCCAATGGTCTGGAAAAACTGGTGTTTCTTGGCCAAAAAAAACTGAGGAAAACGACCAAAAGTTTGGTAAATTGGATTACTGGACCAAAAAACTGACAAAAAGGTGTTTTTATGGTGAAGGAAAATCGGGTTGCTATTTCTCAACCAGAAAATTGCCGAAGGGTAAGGAAAAACTGGTGTTTCTTGGCCAAAAAAACTGAGGAAAACGACCAAAAATTTGGTAAATTGTGGATTGGACCAAAAAAGGTGTTTTTTGCTGAAAAAATCGGATTGCTATTTCTCAACCAGAAAATTGCCAATGGTCTGGAAAAACTGGTGTTTCTTGGCCAAAAAAAACTGAGGAAAACGACCAAAATTTGGTAAATTGGATTACTGGACCAAAAAACTGACAAAAAAGGTGTTTTTATGGTGAAAAAATCGGTTGCTATTTCTCAACCAGAAAATTGCCAAGGTAGGAAAAACTGGTGTTTCTTGGCCAAAAAAACTGAGGAAAACGACCAAAAATTTGGTAAATTGTGGATTACGGGACCAAAAAAGGTGTTTTTTCGCTTAAAAAAATTGGATTGCTATTTCTCAACCAGAAAATTGCTCAATGGTCAGGAAAAACTGGTGTTTCTTAGCCAAAAAAAAACTGTGGAAAACGACCAAAAATTTGGTAAATTGTGGTTTACGGGACCAAAAAAGGTGTTTTTTCGCTTAAAAAAATTGGATTGCTATTTCTCAACCAGAAAATTGCTCAATGGTTAGGAAAAACTGGTGTTTCTTAGCCAAAAAAACTGTGGAAAACGCCCATAAATTTGGTAAATTGTGGATTACGGGACCAAAAAAGGTGTTTTTTCGCTTAAAAAATTGGATTGCTATTTCTCAACCAGAAAATTGCTCAATGGTCAGGAAAAACTGGTGTTTCTTAGCCAAAAAAAACTGTGGAAAACGACCAAAAATTTGGAAAATTGTGGATTACGGGACCGAAAAAAGGTGTTTTTTCGCTTAAAAAAATTGGATTGCTATTTCTCAACCAGAAAATTGCTCAATGGTCAGGAAAAACTGGTGTTTCTTGGCCAAAAAAAAAAAAGGGAAAACAACCAAAAATTTGGTAAATTGTGGTTACGGGACCAAAAACTGACAAAAAAGGTGTTTTTGATGAAAGAAAATCGGATTGCATTTCTCAACCAAAAAATTGCCCGATGGACATTAGAAAAATGGTGTTGTTTTGCCAAAAAAAAAAAAATGTGGAAAACGACCAAAAATTTGGTAAATTGTGGATTACTGGAGATAAAATGTTGGTTTTTTTCCCCTAAGGAAAATAAGATTGCTATTTCTCAACCAGGAAATTGCCCAATGGTCAGGGAAATGTGGTGTTTCTTGGCCAAAAAAACTGAGGAAAACGACCAAAAATTTGGTAAATTACTGGACCAAAAAACTGACAAAAAAGGTGTTTTTATGCTAAAGGAAATCGGATTGCTATTACCCAACCAGAAAATTGCCCAGTGGTCAGGAAAAACTGGTCAATAAAAAATGGTGTTTTTTTGCAAAAAAAAAAAAACAAAACTTTGGAAAACGACCAAAAATTTGGTTAATTGTGGATTACTGAAGCTAAAATGTTTTTTTTTTCCCCTAAGGAAAATCGGATTGCTATTTCCCAACCAGAAAATTGGCCAATGGTCAGGAAAAGCTGGTGTTTCTTGGCCAAAAACTGAGGAAAACGACCAAAAGTTTGGTAAATTGTCTATTACGGGACCAAAAATCTGACAAAAAGGTGTTTTTTTGCTTAAAAAATTGGATTGCTATTTCTCAACCAGAAAATTGGCCAATGGTCAGGAAAAACTGGTGTTTCTTGGCCAAAAAACTTAGGAAAACGACCAAAAATTTGGTAAATTGTGGATTACTGCACCAAAAACTGACAAAAAAGGTGTTTTTATGCTGAAGGAAAATCGGATTGCTATTTCTCAACCAGAAAATTGGCCAATGGTCAGGAAATACTGGTGTTTCTTGGCTAAAAAAACTGAGGAAAACGACCAAAAATCTGACGGAAAAGGTGTTTTTTGCTAAGGAAAATTGTTTCTATTTCTCAACCAGAAACTTTTCCAAGGACAGGAAAAACTGGTGTTTCTTGGCAAAAAAAAAAAAAAAAAACTTAGGATAATGAAAAAATTTTGGTAAATTGTGGATTACTGGACCAAAAACTGACAAAAAGGTGTTTTTATGCTGTGGAAAATCGGATTGCTATTTCTCAACCAGGAATTGCCCAATGGTCAGGAAAAAAATGGTGTTTCTTGGCCCAAAAAACCTGAAGGAAACCACAAAAATTTGGTGAACTGTGGATTACTGGACAATACGGCGTTTTTTTGCTAAGGAAAATTGGAATAATTGGATTGCTATTTCCCAACCAGAAAATTGCCCAATGGCAGGAAAAATTGTATTTCCTAGCCACAAAAACTTGAAAACGAAAATCTGACGAAAAAGGTCAGCAAAAAAAATTTTTTTGGAACGAAAATTGAGGAAAACAACCAAAAATATGGACCAAAAAAACGACGGAAAAGGTTTCTCAAAGTTTAAAACATCACAAACGGGTTTAGAAATGTTTTATTTGAAATAAAGTGAGTTTCAAAATCAAGTACTGGAATGACAATTATCCGAAATTAAATAAGAAGTTTTAACAATTTCTAAATGCGATTTTTGTCATTTAAATGAACTTAAAAAAAATCTAATCTTCATAAACCCATTTGGTTCCATGGTCCCAGTCGACGAGTTCTTTTTCGGTGAACCACAAGTTGATTTCTTTGGCAGCCGAATCCGGACCGTCAGAGCCATGGCAGACATTTCTACAAAAAAAATAATTAATTGGGTTTTTCATAAAACTTAATATTGTTATACCTTCCGACGACAATGCAGAAGTCGCCACGGATGGTGCCAGGCTCAGAATCTTGAGGGTTGGTCGCTCCAAGAAGCTTTCGACCCATAGCGATCGAGTTGAAACCTTCCCATACCTAAAAAAAGTGCTTGTTTGAAGAGCTTCCAACGAAAACTTCTTAAAGAGAAGTAACAATAAAGGAGGGGAAGTATAACAGAGGGGGAAGTATAAAGGAGGCGAAGTTCAAGGAGAGGGAAGTATAACGGAGAAGTTTGTGGAGGGGAAGTATAAGGACAGGGAAGTACAAAGGGGGGGGGGGAATAATTTCAAGCATTTAGACAAATTCTCTTTTCAACAAATTTTCAAAAATTGTTTTTTGAATAATTTTTCAAGTTTCTTTTCCCCTGAAAAAATTTTGAAGTTATTTCTTCGATTTCTTTCGTTAAAAATTTTTTAAAGTTTTTTTTGGAAAATTTTTTTCAAATTATTAAGGTAGAAATAATGGGCTTTTTGCCCAAGGGATGCCTCTCTCGCAAAGGGTGGAAGTATAAAATTTCTCCCTACTAAAAAACCAAAAAAAAAAAAATATTGTAAAAATAATAAAAAATAATAAAAATAAAAGGTGTAATAAAAATATTTTATTACACCAAAAATTCGGCAAAAATAAAAGAAGTGAAAATTGGACCAACGGCCGCAGCGCAGTTTTTAAAATTTTAAACAGACATATTTCCGCCATTTTTCGGAATTCAAAAATGGACGGCCGGCCGGCACCACTGACGTTGATTTCGGTGAAGATCAATATTCGATTTGACCCTCCAGGGTCTGGAAGACCCCCAAAAACCCGACGTCGAGGGTATCACAATAACTTTTAAGTTAAACTTTAAGTTAAAAAGGGTAATCCAGTTAAACTTTGTGGCTTATAAAATCTATAGAAATTAAGAATTTATTTTTACCATAGGGACGACGGGGCCGGAGTTCATGTACTTGATTAAGGCAGGGAAAAACGGTTTCCCGGAAAGATCGGCATAATGTTGACGGAGAAGGTCTTCAGAAGCCTAAAAATAATAATAATAAATTTTTATTATTTTTTATTTTTGGGGTACTTACCCACATGAACTTCATGGCGACGAGTTTAAGCCCTCTGTCCTGGAATTTTTGATGATCGCCGGAATTAAATTCCTGTGGACGCCGTCCGGCTTGATCATAATAAAAGTACGTTCGGTGTTGGACATTTTTCTTCGTTTATTAAACAAAAAATAAAATAGTAAAAACGAGAGCGAGAACGTGGTTGCCGGTTCAAGGTCGAGAGAGGACGAAAATCGCGTTTTCGCTAACGTAGAAAATTTTAATACCAACCTTACTGAGTGAATCAACGATATTTCCCTTAGTTTTAATCGATAGAAGAGAATAAAGGTTTTCGTTATCATTTTTTTGGGTGATTTTCTTTGTTCAAAAAAGAATTTCTACGATGAAAATAAAAGATTTTTGAAAAATTTGTTTTCTTTTTAAAATAAACAAAAGCAGAGTTTTTTCCCTCTCTTTTTGAATGCGGATCTCGTCAAGTTCCTTATAGAAGTTATTGTGATACCCTCTACGTCGAGTTTTTTCCGACATTTTTCGAAATTCAAAAATTAACGGCCGGCCGGCACCACTGACAAGTTGAGATAGGTAAAGATCCCCCCCCCCCTTTTTCTTTTTAATATTAGGATAAGAATTAGTAGAAACGCCATAAAAAAAAGTAAATTCATTGTGTTGGTGAGGGGGGGGGAGTATTGGAAGAAAGAAAGAAGGTTGGTAGCACTGTCTTCCCCCACCAAATTTAGTTCTCATCCTTTCAATCACCGGTCAATCGGTCACTCGTTTTTCAGATTTCTTTTTGTGCATATAAAGTCCATTTTTTTAAAATAGAGAAAAATAGATGTTTCTAAACTTGCGTCTAGAGTAAAATAATGTTATTTTATTAAAAAGAAATTTGAAATATTCTATTTTATACAATCCCGGCACGTTTGATTTTCTTCAGAAGACCGGCTCACAAAATTTATCGTATTTTCGTTTCCCTTTTCATTTTTTCCCCATCCGATCCTTGATTTTCTGCGAACTTCAAGCAGTGAGTGTTCTAAAACACATTTTGTGGTGTTGGGTTTGAAATGTTGGAAAAGAATCAATTTCCCAAAAATACAGTCCACATTTTTGTTCCGTTCAATTTAAAAAATTGAAGGGATGGAATTCATTAAAATTAATTTATTAATAAATTATTAACAATAAACGAGAAAAATAGATGATTTTTTACGAAAAAATTGGCAAAGTTTCCACCTCCCCCCAATTTCCGACAAGCTTGAACATGCAAGGCAGGCGTTGATAAGCATTCAATCGGTGTCGACGGTTTTCTGTTTAGTGGTGAATTTTAGTCGCCATTTTGGTTTGTTGAAAATCTATTTCTTATGTTCATTTCATTTTAACTTCCATAAAGAAGTTATTGTGATACCCTCGACGTCGGGTTTTTGGGGAAAGGTCTTTACCGATCTCAACTTAGTCTGTGGTGCCGGCCGGCCGTAGCATTTTTTCCGGAACATTTTAAGGCCACAGTTTCCAACCGATTTTCACCAAATTTTCGCACAACCTTTCTGAATATGTAGTTGAGCAAGAAATTACTGCGATTTTTGAATTTCGAAAAAATGGCGGAGATATGCACGTTTGAAATTTTAAAAACTGCACTGCGGCCGAACCGTTGTTCCGATTTTCACCAAATTCTCACCAAATACTCCTTATATTTAAAAAAAATTTTTGGTGTAAAAAAAATTATCAATTTTCTACATTAATTATCCTATTAGTAGGGAGAAATTTCATAGGTACGACCACCCGTTACGAGAGGGACCTCCCTTGGGCAAAATACCATTAGTTCTACCTTGATACTTAAAAAAAATTTCGAAAAAAAATCGGAAAATTTTTTGAAAAAAAAAGAACTTTCCTTCTTTATACGAGTACTTCCCCTCCGTTATACTTCCCATCCTTTATATTTCCCCCTCCGTTATACTTCCCCCTCTGTTATACTTTCCCTCCTTTATACCTCCCCCTCCGTTATACTTCCCCTTCTTTTTACTTCCATTATTTCTACCTTGATACTTAAAAAAATGTTTTTAAAAAATCGGAAAATTTTTGAAAAAAAAAACTTCCCTTCTTTATTACTAGTACATACTTCCCCCTCCGTTATACTTCCCATCCTTTAAATTTCCCCGTCCGTTATACTTCCCATCCTTTATATTTCCCCCTCCGTTATACTTCCCCATCTGTTATACTTTCCCTCCTTTATACCTCCCCCTCCGTTATACTTCCTCTTCTTTTTACTTCCATTATTTCTACCTTGATACTTAAAAAAATGTTTTAAAAAAATCGGAAAATTTTTTGAAAAGAAAAAAACTTCCCTTCTTTATACTAGTACATACTTCCCCCTCCGTTATACTTCCCATCCTTTAAATTTCCCCGTCCGTTATACTTCCCCCTCTGTTATACTTTCCCTCCTTTATACCTCCCATTCCGTTATACTTCCCCTCCTTTATACTTCCCCTCCTTTATTGTTACTTCTCTTTAAGGAAGTTTTCGTTGGAAGCTCTTCAAACTAGTACTTTACGTAGTTCCCGCGTTTTTTTTCAAAAATTCATCTTTGAGATTTGCCTAAATTCAAACTAATTACATAGATAACACGAGGTGGTTAATTTTTTCCTCTCGCAAGGAGAGCTCGTTTGGAGAGGAAAAAAATTAACCCCTCGTGTTATCAAACGAGCTCTCCTTGCGAGAGGAAAAAAATAACCACCTCGTGTTATCAAACTAGTTTGAATTCAAGCAAATCTCAAAGATAATTAAAAAAAAAAAAAAAAAAAAAAAAAAAAAAAAAAAAAAAAAAAAAACATGAATGCTCGCGCATGCGCGTTGTTATGGTATCGTAAAATCACATGTACCCAAAGTTCTTATGTCCTATAGGACCTTTCTTACATCATTTTCAGGCGTTTTCATCACTATTTATGTCAAAAATCACACTTTTAATGAATCTCCACTGTCTTCTATCCGAAGAAAAACGAATTTTAATGGGCTTTCGGGCTAAATCCTCGGCCTTTCAGCCTAGAAAAACTCCAAAAGAACGATTTTACAAGGATATACTGACTTTTGAAGCTAAAAGTCGCCAGATGTTCGCAGTTTCACTGTATTTGGTTCCAAAAACACGATTTTCGGGCGAAATTCTCCGAGGAAACCACACTCAAGATTGAAAAGACCACACGTAGAATGCGGGCGCCCTTCGATTTAAATCCTTCCAAGTATCGTTTACAGAAAATCTCCTTTTCTTCATCGTTCACTTTTCTAAGCCTTCTAAATCATAATTCCCAACACGAAAGGAAAAGAGTTCAAAGCTCCTGAAGACTACACGATATAAAATTACTTTAGTTTAACATCGAGAAAACGAAAGTGAAGAATGATACTTGGAAGGACAATCGAGGATTTGAATTAAACGAAACAAAAGAGAGAAAGCATTTCGATTTTGACCCATCCGAAAAAAAGAAGATTTAAAAGGATCCATAACACGTTTTTCATTAACGTTTCTTCTTAAGTAATTGATTTTATAACCGGGTGGTCCCACTATTATTCGGTCATTTTTTTCTCTCTCTCTATTTTATTTATTTCGCCCTTCACTTTTTTTTTTATCGAGGTCAAAAATCAATCAGAAAAAGTTCAATTTTTGGTGATCCCCCCCCCCCCCCCGAGCGGTTTTTTGGTTGAAAACCCAAAAACCGTTTTTACTCGGTTGAAAACCCAAAAAAACCGTTTTTACTCGTTGAAAACCCAAAAAACCGTTTTTACTCGGTTTTGAGATTTTACCCTATTTGAGAGATCCGATAGTAATTTTACCGATAGCAATATTTTAAAGGCAGTTTTTGAAGGTCTTTTGGTCCAAAAAAACCCTTTTTACTGGATTTCATGTTTTTTTAACTTTTTTGAGGGATTAGTCGGTATTTTTACCGATAACTACATTTTAAGGGCGGTTTTTGAATGTGTTTTGCGCTATAAAACCAGTTTTACTGGATTTTTGAGCAGAATCCACGGTCTTTTGGACGTGAAAACACTTCCTACCGGATTTGCGCCTTTCCTTAAGAGAATGACCCTTGTAGGGCTTACTTTTTTATTTTTGCGAGGTCTCGTTAGGTCTTTAGGTCAGAAAGAGCTCCAAAAGGGCGGTTTTTAGGGATTTTTTGGTCCCAAAAACCCTTTTTACTGGATTTTCATGTGTTTATTCACCCTTTGAAGATACGTAGCTATTTTTACTGATAGCAATATTATACATTCAGTTTTCGAAGGTTTGTTGGCCACAAAAAAAGCTTTTTACTCGATTTTCATGTGTTTATTCACCCTTTTTGAGAGATCCGTAAGTATTTTTACTGATAACAATATTTAAAGGCAGTTTTCGAAAGTCTTTTTGTCCAAAATTTACTGTATTTTCAAATGTTTTTCACGTTTTTTGAGGAATTAGTCGGTATTTTTATCGATAACTACATTTTAAAGGCAATTTTTGAAGGTATTTTCTGCGAGAAAACGCGTTTTCCTGGTTTTTGAGCAGAATCCACGCTTTTTTTGTCCTGAAAAACCCCTGAAAGACTTTTTCGGTCTTTTATTTGGAATATTTTGTTTTATTTTTAGGCGGAATCCTCGGTCTTTAGGCCTACAAAAACCCTTAAAGGGCTTTCTTTTTTGCTTTTTGGGAGGTCTCGTTCGGTATTAAGGTCAGGAAGAACTCAAGAAGGGCGGTTTTTAGGGATCTTTTGGTCCAAAAAAAACCTTTTTACTGGTTTTTCATGATTTTTTTCTACCCTTTTTGAGGGATCGGTCGCTTTTTTACTGATACTAACATTTTAAAGGCAGTTGTTGAAGGTGTTTTGCGCCAGGAAACCAGTTTTACTGGATTTTTGAGCAGAATCCACGGTCTTTTGGACCTTAAAACACCCTTGAAAACCCTTCCTACCGGATTTTTGCTAGGAATCCTCGTCTTTCCTTAAGAGAATGACCCATGAAGGGCTTTTTTGGGAGTTCTCGTACGGTCTTAAGGTCCAGAAGAGCTCCAGAAGGGCTGTTTTTAGGGATCTTTCGGTCCCAAAAACCCTTTTTACTGGATTTTCATGTGTTTTTTTCACCCTTTTTGAGAGATCCGTCAGTATTTTTACTTGTAGCATCATTTTAATCGCAGTTTTTGAAGGTCTTTGGATCCCAAAAAACGCTTTTTACTCGATTTTCATGTGTTTATTCACCCTTTATAGAGATCCGTTAGTATTTTTACCGATAGCAATTTTAAAGGCAGTTTTTGAAGGTGTTTTGTACCAGAAAACCAGTTTTACTGGATTATTGAGTAGAATCCACGGTCTTTTGGACGTGAAAACACCCTTGAAAACCCTTCCTACCGGATTTTTGCGAGGAAAACTCGTCTTTCCTTAGGAGAAAAACCCTTGAAGGGCATTCTTTTTGGAATTTTGGGAGTTCTCGTTCGATCTTAAGGTCAGGAAGAGCTCCAGAAGGGCGGTTTTTAGGGATCTTTTGGTCCCGAAAAAACCCTTTTTACTGGTTTTTCATGTGTTTTGCTACCCTTTTTGAAGAATGGGTCGTTATTTTTACCGATACCAACATTTTAAACCCGATACCGTTTTTTGAAGTTCCTTTGGTCCCAAAAAAAGTTTTTACTCAATTTCATTTGTTTCTTGACCCTTTTTGAGAGATCAGTTAGTATTTTTACTGATAGTAACATTTGAAAGGCAGTTTTTGAAGGTGTTTTGAGCCAAAACCCATTTTACTGAAATTTTAAGCAGAAGCCACGGTCTTTTGGACCTTAAAACACCCTTGAAAACCCTTCCTACCGGATTTTTGCGAGGAATCCTCGTCTTTCCTTAAGAATAAAACCCTTAAATTTAATTTAAAATTCCAATAGATGTATCGAAACCCTTAAGGGCTTTCTTTTTGGATTTTTGTGAGGTCTCGTTCGGTCTTAAGGTCAGGAAGAACTCGACAAGGGCGGTTTTTAGGGATCTTTGGTCCCAAACAAACCCTTTTTACTGGTTTTTCATGTGGTTTTCTACCCTTTTTGAGGGATCAGTCGGTATTTTTACTGATACTAACATTTTAAAGGCTGTTTTTGAAGGTATTTTCTGCGAGAAAACCCGTTTTCCTGGTTTTTAGAGCAGAATCCACCCTCTTTTTGTCCTGAAAAACCCTTGAAAGGCGTTTTCAAGGGTCTTTTATTTAAGGAATATCACTGGATTTACCCTTGAAGGGCTTGTATTATAGTAGGTAAAATTTTACTCGCAAATTTCGGCGTTACTTGGACAAAGGCGTGTGAAAAAGAGTTTCGCTCACGTCCCGACAGCCGGCGCTCGCCCTAAAAAACCCGCGCGGGCTCTCCGCATTTTCAACTTTCAGTCGACTTCGCGGACTTTTTACGTCCGCTCGCGTTTCCCAAAGTTTCAAACTCCCCCGAAAAAAATGTTTTAAACTTCACCATGGCCTACGTAATCTGGAGAGTTTTCATGAAAAAATACACTCAAGTCAGACTCGGATTAATAAACCAGACTCAGGTAATTCACTAAATTTTTATCGCTTTTATCATGACCCATAAAGTCAAAAATAAACCGATTTCTGATAAGGAATTTATTTAAAAAAATCTAAAATCAATATCATAATACGCAGAAGTTCATAGATTTCAAATCGCAAAATTGAATATAAAAAATAATCGAGTAGGCAGTCGTAGGATGAAAAGCGGAGGCAGGTTTCTTCATATCGAAATATCCGATGTGTCCATATGACCTTGAAAATATCGCTATTTCCGTAATTTTCACCGCAATTTTTTCGGCGGATGTTCTTTTTTTCGGGAAGTTTTTTTTTTTGAAATCTCACGATTAATTGTGAGATTCTTCACGATTTCTCTCTTTTTCTGTCTTCTGATAATTTTTCATTTTATTTCAACGTTTTGACAAAATAATAAACCATGTTGTAATCATTTGTTGCCTTTTTGAGAAGTTTTGTGGGCGTTCGAGGATTGTTTAGTCTACGGGGGTGCCGGTCAAAAATGAAACAAACCACGAAACGCCCATAAAAGCGAAACCTTGAACCTTGCAAAATTTTCAGTCGGCCTTTTTCTTATTGGATGAAAAGTTAAAAATCGGAGGTGAAAGAAGTGGAAATAATATGGCTCCAGACTGTTTTTAACGGCGTGAATGAGAAATGAACTGTTAACACGCGAACTGTAATAGCGAAAATAATCTCTTAAGTAATGAACGCTGTTTGTTATCAATTACGCCAAATTAAATTACGATCTTCAGTACCATTAGGAAGGTTGGTAACACTGGAGAAAGAGGAAACTCCCAAAAATAGTTACAGAACCGGAGACACCAGCAAACATATCTTGGCCATTTTTGTGTTTTTAAAAAAAAGCTCTTATAATTTTTTAAGTTGCTACAAAAGGAAGAACCTGTAAAAATTTGGTGAAAATCGGATGAAATGGCCGGATTCAGAAACGGACGGACGGCCGGCACCACAGACAGCCTCAGACGGCGAAGATCACAATAATCAGTTTTCCTCTGGGCGGTCTGGAAGACCCTTTTTCTGTACCGTAGCTCGAGGGTATCACAATAACTTCTTTGGAGAAGTCAAATGTCTTGGACATGGAATGGACATGGGTTGGGCATGGGTTGGACATGGATTGGACATGGATGTCAAATGTCTCTCTGTCTAACACTTGGTTGACAGAATGCTATGGGATTCGGACATGGACTGGATATGGATTGGGCATGGATTGCACCTGGATTGGACATGGATCGGACATGGATCGGACATGGATTGGACATGCATTGGACATGGATTGGACATGGATCGGACATGGATTGGGCATGGATTAGACATGGATTGGACATGGATGTCAAATGTCTCTCTGTCACTTGGTTGACTAACTTGTTCACTCAAAAGTTGACTAACTTGGTCACTTGGTTGTCTAACTTGGTTGACAGAATGCTATGGGATTCGGACATGGATTGGGCATGGATTGCACCTGGATTGGACATGGATTGGGCATGGATTGCACCTGGATTGGACATGGATTGGACGTGGATCGGTCATGGATTGGACATGCATTGGACATGGATTGGACATGGATCGGACATGGATTGGGCATGGATTGGACATGGATTGGACATGGATTAGACATGGATTGGACACGGATGTCAAATGTCTCTCTGTCTAACACTTGGTTGACAGAATGCTATGGGATTCGGAAATGGATTGGACATGGACTGGATATGGATTGGCATGGATTGCACCTGGATTGGACATGGATTGGACATGGATCGGACATGGATTGGGCATGGATCGGACATGGATTGGGCATGGATTGGACATGGATGTCGAATGTCTCTCTGTCTAACACTTGGTTGAATATTGAGGTCGGATCTGCCTTAAATTTGGCTCAGCAATTTTTTTTGTTGGCCTGAAAACCGAGGAAAACGCCATCTGTTAAAAAGTGAGTGTCATAGCCCAAAGATATCATCATATGAAAAGAAGGTTTTTGGGATGAAAAACTGAGGAAAACGCCTAAAAACCGGTCCTGATCCCACTGATACCGTTGGTAACACTGGCTTATGAGATAGTAGACAACTCGATAAATTTTTTTATGCCAAAATGAAAAATCAGACAGTTTTTGACCTTCCAGACTGAACATATTCGGTCATATGGTCCAAATAAACTTGAAATAAAAATCTTATAAAAGGGTTCAATTCATGAGTTCGAAAATTGGAACAAGACCTTCGACTATGAAGAGGAGACTCAGCGAAACGTTCGAAGGCGATTTATTTTTCGTTTATTTCCTAGTTATCGGATGGGTCACCATCACTACTTTACTCATGATTTCTTATATCTACAACTACATTTTATAAACAACTTTTCCGAACATGTGGACGATTTTCATCGAATGGATATAAAAACGAGATAAAAGAAAAAAAAACATCAATAAAAATCGACCTACGTTGAAATTTCACTTTTGACCTTAGAATGTAAAAAAAAATTCCCTAATTCTTTTTCGAAAACAACTTTATGATACCCAGCTGGTTTTTAAGATCTGACCTCCAAACTCAACCAAATTAGACAGAAAGGGAAGATGACTAAAATTACTTTCCTATATTTTGAGCACTAAAATCGTCGGAATTTTTTTTCAAAAGCTACTTCTCGTAATTTTGGGAATGTCTAGGCGGCCTTGGGAGCAGTTTTTCAGAAAAAGTTTTCCTTTGGAAAATGGAAAGCTTATTTTTCGACTAAAACATTTTTTCCAAAAAAACCGCTAGCCATTTTGTAGGTTTTGATGAGCTCTTTTCAAAAAATATTATATAAGAAAATCCGATGAATAGTTTCGTCGTAATCATTTTACAAAGATTTGGAAGAAAATTTGAATTCCACTTAAAACTTGAAAATCACCTCGGGAGTTGATGCAGCGATTTTTGATTTTCGATATTTCCGTCATAAAAACTAAAAAAAAATGTAGTAGGGAAAAATTCTGAGTGTTCTCGCCCATCCGTGTCTCCTGGCTGGGGGAAGACTTTTATTTTTTCTACCTCCATTTTGGGTGAAAAAATTATACTTTTTGAAACTGCACATTCTGTATGCGAAGTCGGGTCTCAAAGAGGACAAGGCCGAATATGATTCACATCCTGAGTTTCTAAGTTCTTTGACATCCAATTATTCTCTAAACATCGTTTATTTTATATTTTTTCCCTTGAACTTGCGTAAAATTATATCGTGGAAAAAATTATTTCCAAAGCCCAAACGCATTTCCCCATTTCGGTCCGATTGCCTTTTTCGTCCAATTATACCTCTTTAATTTGTGGCAATAATACGTGTGAAAGTAAGTGAAACTTATGTGAAAAGAACCGCTTGAATATGAATAATAAAATAAAAAAGGCGAGCAGAAAAATGGTAATCGGATACCTTGACCACTGTATATTTTTAGACTTCACACTCACATAATTGAATAAAAAAAGAGAGTAGAAGATACGAATTTCCCTTACTTCCTGAAGGTCAACCTGAGTAATAGGCTTAAAAACGTAAAATATCCGATAAATCTTCTGACTTATCGGGTTTCATTAGGCTCGTTTTATGTTAAAATCGTTCTTATTACGTCCCTTAATCCGAGTCCTGTGATAAACTGTTGTGGGAAGATCGGACGACTAGTAACGGTCCTTCGTTTTACAATAATTAAAGTGAACGTTCTCATGTGTAAAAAGGAGAATTAGTACGAACGCTAGGATTCAACGGATTATACCGTTTAGCATGTTTAATGTTTTAATTTTTTGTTCCGCCTGCTAACAGATGATTAGCGGGGGTTTTCCTGAGTTTCAACGGGCCACCTGAAGTCCTGGAAAAGTCCGCCGGTTCCTCCGTCACGTATAAAAAGTGATACTAAAGCCCATTAATTTCATCACTTTGTAGAAAATGGGACAAAAAAGGGTAGAAATTCCACTAACTCGTCCTAAAATGGAAACAGAATGCTATGGGATTGGGACATGGATTGGGTATGGACTGCACCTGGATTGAACATGGATTGGACGTGGATTGGACGTGGATTGGACGTGGATTGGACGTGGATTGGACGTGGATTGGACGTGGATTGGACGTGGATTGGACGTGGATTGGACGTGGATTGGACATGGATTGGACGTGGATTGGACGTGGATTGGACGTGGATTGGACGTGGATTGGACGTGGATTGGACATGGATTGGACATGGGTTGGATTTGGGTTGGACATGCGTTAGATTTGGGTTGGGCATGGTTGCAAATGGGTTGCACATGGATTGGACATGGGTTTGGACATGGATTTGACATGGATTGGACATGGATTGGACGTGGATTGGACGTGGATTGGACGTGGATTGGACGTGGATTGGACGTGGATTGGACATGGATTGGACATGGGTTGGATTTGGGTTGGACATGCGTTAGATTTGGGTTGGGCATGGGTTGCACATGGATTGGACATGGGTTTGGACATGGATTTGACATGGATTGGACATGGATTGGACGTGGATTGGACGTGGATTGGACGTGGATTGGACCTGGATTGGACCTGGATTGGACGTGGATTGGACGTGGATTGGACGTGGATTGGACGTGGATTGGACGTGGATTGGACGTGGATTGGACGTGGATTGGACGTGGATTGGACATGGATTGGACATGGATTTGATATAGATTGGGCATGGATTGGACATGGATTTGATATGGATTGTGCATGGATTGCACATGGATTGGACATGGGTTGGACATGGGATGGACATGAATCGGACATGGGTTGGACATGAATCGGACATGGATTGGACATGAATCGGACATGGATTGGACATGAATCGGACATGGATTGGACATGGATTGGACATGGATTTGATATAGATTGGGCATGGATTGGACATTGATTGGGCATGGATTGTACATGGATTAGACATGGATTGCAGATGGGTTGGACATGGATTGGGCATGGATTGGACATGGGTTGGACATGAATCGGACATGGATTGGACATGAATCGGACATGGATTGGACATGGGTTGGACATGGATTGTACATCGATTAGACATGGGTTGCATGATAACACATAGTTGAAACCACAATTTTTCTCTTTCCGTCTCCTTTCCAAATACGTACCAAGGTAGAAAAATCGATTGATTCGCAGAATAAGGGCTAGAAATTCCATCAACCGGTATAGGGGCATAAAATGGTAGAAATAATAGCTTTTTTCCAACCTTGAAACTCCTGGAGCATGCGCAGAATGATTTGGACGTCAAAGTAGACGTTGTTCAAATCGTTTTTCCGTCAAATCTGAAGTCATCTGACGTCCTTCTGCGCATGCTCCAGAAGTTTCCAACCAGTTTTAAGCTTGGAACAAAGCCTTTAGTTCAAAGATTAAAAAATCTGCTTGAGCAAATCCAGTGAGGCCAAGCATTTGATCCACCCGAGTTTGTCCCATCTTTTACGGTCAATTGAATTTTTATATAGGTAAAACTACATTAAAAGTAAAAACAATAGAAATAAATTGAATTTTCATGATCCCGGAAAAAAACTACTTGTAGAAGGGGCAAACCGCAAAGCGCATGTCTTCCAAGTACATCCCGGACGGTATCACCAGTCTAGCTAAGGCGTTCCACCGATAACAACCCCTCAAAAAAACCGAACCAAAACTATAATTTTGTTAATAAAAAACGGTACATTATAAAAATTTCTCCCATATTTCCCGCATTCCCTCCACCTCCGTCGCAGTCCGCCGAGCGTGTTTCCTGTCCGGCGTGCGCTTCTTGTCAGTCGACGTGTTGTGCTCATTGTGGATTATTTTGTGTTTTTTTCTAGAATTATGTTTCATCTCGCAGATTCCGTCTTAAGAAGGATAAAGGTGATATTTAAATTTCCCCTTAAATGCAAATCTAGACCCTTGTCTTCCGATAATATTCAAATTAGACTTTTTTATATCAAAATATGCAATCGTTTTATTCTAACTAATTTTTAAACTATTTCCATCCCTTCAAAATGATCTACCGTAGTTGCTTTCATGAACCACATATTTTATGATATTAGGCAAGTCAATTTGCTTTACCGGTTTAATTTATGTATTTATGAGGTCTAAGATAAGCCGACATTATTAATATTTGGACCATTAAAACTTTCGTAAGTCGATGTATAAAGGCGTGTAGGTGTGCAAGATTCCGACGAGTTATTATACCTATTATGGACAACTTAAATATTTTTAAGCAATAAAAAAACCCAAAAATTGATGAAAATGTCTATTTTTCCGGTTAAATTCAAACGTTATGATTTCATGATCAAATCTATTGCATCCAGCTGATCAACCAATTGTCCATTTCTCTTATCCTGCTGCATCATTCTTAAAGTAGATCGCGTTTTCTCAAGAAACCGCAATTTTTACAAAATTTTCAGGACCGGGAGGTTTTTTGGCCATAAAACTCTAATTTTAGCGGATTTTCAGGATTTTTTCCTCATCAAAAATGGCTGTTTTAAGCAGGTTTAGGAGGCATGTGATTCTTAAGCGTTTTGACGATTTAGGAGGCACTGAATTAAGTTTAGGTCAGAGAGTTAAGAAGCTAATTGGTCATCAAAATGACTGCTTCAAGCAGATTTAGGAGGCAGGTGATTCTTAAGCGTTTTCACGATTTAAAAGACTGAATTAAGTTTAGATCAGGGATTTAAGAAGCCAAATGGTCATCAAAAATAGCTGTTTCAAGCAGATTTGGGAGGCAGGTGATTCTTAAGCGTTTTTACGATTTAGAAGGCACTGAATTAAGTATATACGAGGGGTTTAAGAAGCCAAATGGTCATCAAAACTGGCTGTTTCAAGCAGATTTAGGATTGGACATGGGTTGGACATGGATTGGACATGGGTTGGACATGGATTGGACATGGGTTGGGCATGGGTTGGACATGGATTGGATGGGTTGGGCATGGGTTGGACATGGGTTGGACATGGATTTGACATGGATTGGACATGGATTGGACATGGGTTGGACATGGATTGGACATGGGTTGGGCATGGGTTGGACATGGATGGGACAAGGATTGGACATGGATTGGACAAGGATTGGACATGGATTGGACAAGGATTGGACATGGATTGGACAAGGATTGGACATGGATTGGACAAGGATTGGACAAGGATTGCACATGGATTGGACAAGGATTGGAGGCATGTGATTCTTAAGCGTTTGGACAAGGATTTAGGAGGCACTGAATTAAGTTTAGGTCAGAGAGTTAAGAAGCTAATTGGTCATCAAAAATGACTGCTTCAAGCAGATTTAGGAGGCAGGTGATTCTTAAGCGTTTTCACGATTTAAAAGACTGAATTAAGTTTAGACCAGGGAATTTAAGAAGTCATGTATAATGGCGTGCAAGATTTATTTTTTTACCCAGTAAAATATCCCAAAAATGTATGAAAATGTCAATTTTTCCGGTTAAATTCAAACGTTACGATTTCCTGATCAAATCTATTGCATCCAGCTGATCAAAACCCATTGCCAATTTCTCTTATCCTGCTACATCACTCTAAAGTAGATCTAAGAAACCACTATTTTTGCAAATGGACCGGGAGGTTTATTTGGCTATAAAATCCAAATTTTAGCGGATTTTCTGGTTTTTTCCTCAATTTTTGTTTTGGGGCAAAAAACCCCATTTTTACAGTAAAAAATCTACTGCATCCAGCTGATCCAAATCTAGGTATTCAAAATTTTGCACTATCAATATCCTGATTTTAAAACCAAATCTATTGCATCCAGCTGATCAATAATTTGGAAGAAAAGAATTTTTTCTTTGGGAGGGAAATGTTTTAAAGATGAAACACCCATTAAAAATTTCAAGAAAGTGGGTAAATAGGTTCACTTACTATAAAATCTTCGCTAATAAAGTTTTTTTATTTATTCACAATTTCACTTGTTAAAAATAGAAACAATAATGGAAAGTTGATGCCCCTTCCGATTTAATTAGAATGTCGGGCTTGTTTACGTGTTTATAAATCTTAAAAGAGTAGTTTTCGAAGAAGTTTATGGTCCAATTAACAATTACATTCGCTTGTTTTCCGAGAGGTTATTTTTTCGAGGTTAAGAAGTTCCGTTTACGCATTTCTTCGTGTGCATGTCAAGTCTCCATTGAATGATATTTGTGAATGGGGAGGTAAAAGAAGGTTATTTTGGGGGACGAGTGTCTGCTAAATCGGGTCAATCAATAAGAGCCTCCCTCTTTTTCCACCGTTTTCCCAGATTCCTTGGGTGTAGGAAATTTAATATGTGATGTTACATCATTAATAAGGGCATTGACTCAAAAAATCGATAAATTTATTAATTCATTTGTACCCCCACTTGACAGCTTCCTTGAAAAAAACGGAAGGATTCCTTCTATTCAGCCAACCAGAGGGGTCCGTTCGAGGACTCCTTAGGGTACCTTAAAATCTACCTTGAAAAAACTGAGGTTTCCTTTAATTTAGCCAATGAGCGCCCTCCGTTATAGGACTCCACAAACAGTTTTAACTTCCTTAAAGAAGTTATTGTGATACCCTCGACGCCGGGTTTTTGGGGGTCTTCCAGACCCCGCGGGTCACATCGAATGTTGATCTTTGCCGATCTCAACTTTGTCTGTGGTGCCGGCCGGCCGTCCTTCCGTAGCATTTTTTTCCGGAACACTTTACGGCCACAGTTTTCATCCGATTTTCACCAAAATTTCTTAAGCCGGTGAAGAAGAATGTAACGAGGGCGATTTTTGAATTTCGAAAAAATAGCGGAGATATGTCTGTTTGAAATTTTAAAAAAATTCGCTGCGGCCGAACCGTTGGTCCGATTTTCACCAAATTTTCACCAATTACTCCTAATATTTTTTAAGACTTTTTGGTGTAAAATAATTGCCACTTTAGAATTTTTTTTAGTAGGGAGAAATTTCGTACTTCTACCCCTTACGAGAGGCACATCCCTAGGCCAAAAAGCCCATTATTTCTACCCTGACACTTAAAAAAATTTTGGAAAAAAGAACTTAAAAATTTTCTTAAAAAAAACTCGGAAAATTCAAAAAAATAACTCGGAAAATTAAAAAAAAACTCGGAAAATTTAAGAAAACTCAGAAAATTTAAGAAAAACTCAGAAAATTTAAAAAACTGAAATTAAAAAAAAACTCTGAAAATTAAAAAAAAAACTCGGAAAATTTAAAAAAAAACTTAGAAAATTTCTTGAAAAATCTTAGAAATTTTTTCGAAAAAAAAAAAAACTTGGAAAATTTTTCGAAGAAAAAGAAAACTTGAAAAATTTTTGGAAAAAAAACTTCCCCCTCCCTTATACTTTCCCCTCCTTTATGCTTTCTCTCCCTTCGTTATGTTTTTGTTCCCTTATACTTCCCCCTTCGTTATACTTCCCCTCCCACATACTCCCCCCTCCGTTTTAGGTCCCCTCCGCTATACTTTTTTCGTTGGAAGCTATTCAAACAAGTATTTTACCTTCTTTAAGGAGGAAGTGGCTATTATGAGTTTTGTACGATTTAGCAGGCAGTGGATTTTAAAAAACAGGGTGGATTCTGAAAAAAAAAGCTTAATTCAGGCACCCATATGGTCGGATATTATGTTACACCGGATAATTGGAGCAGATGCGTAGGGTGGTTTTGATTGTCGGAAACCTGAAAGTTTATGCTTGATCAAAATGGAAAATTAGGTAGGGTAACGAATCCGTTGTTTGGCTACTTAAAAAGGGGGGCGACGACGTTTAACAAATCGATAAGGAGCGTAGTAGCCAAGGTCACGCCCATCCCTTTTTCTTATTTCCCCAGAAAAGAAAAAAAAATAGGAAAGTCCTACAAAGTATCTTTTTTACGACTCTCTCACGAATTTCGATGTCAAAAAAACGTCGTTTTTGAATAGAAATGTTATAAGGTCAAATTTCATGGAGGATTTACGTAGGAGTTGACCGTTTCTAAACGGTGCCAAACATTTCTTTTTCTTCAAAAAACGTTTTGTTAATCCTTTACAAAAATTTTCTCTTATATCTTAAAACTGGGGCAATTACATGCTCACCTAAAAGTGAAGGAACCGTGTCGGATTTCGTCCGTTAAGTAAATTTCTTAATTTTCTGCTCGTTGAGAGCTTAAGAAAACGTAAAAAGTCTTTTTTTTAATGTACAAAGTAATTAAATCTTAAGAAAATAGAAGGTTGGCAGTACTTTTTGTTTGCAAAATCGCTATTTTTATGTCAAAAATATATAATCACCGTGGTATTACGGGCCGGAAATGGGTGGCGATTGTTCCCCCACATTGGTTTCAAAAAGCAGTTCTTAACTTAGTTCAGTGCCTTCTAAATTGTAAGAACGCTTTAGAATAATTTTCCTTCTAAATCTGCTTGAAACAGCCATTTTTCGTGACCATTTAGCTTCTTAAATCCCGGGTCTAAACTTAATTCAGTGCCTTCTAAATCGTGAAAACGCCTAAGAATCACCTGCTTTCTAAATCTGCTTGAAAAAGTCATTTTTGATGATCATTTGACTTCTTAAATCCCTGGTCTAAACCTAATTCAGTGAAATCTAAATCGTAAAAACGCTTAAGAATCACCTGCCTCCTAAATCTGCTTGAAATAGCCATTTTTGATGACCATTTGGCTTCTTAAATCCCTGATCTAAACTTAATTCAGCTGCCTCCCAAATCTGCTTGAAACAGCCATTTTTGATGACCATCTGGCTTCTTAAATCCCTGACCTAAACTTAATTCAGTGCCTTCTAAATCGTAAAAACGCTTAAGAATCACCTGCCTCCCAAATCTGCTTGAAACAGCTATTTTTGATGACCATTCGGCTTCTTAAATCCCTGATCTAAACTTAATTCAGTGCCTTCTAAATCGTAAAAATTATTAAGAATCACCTGCCTCCTAAATCTGCTTGAAAAAGCCATTTTTAATGATCATTTGACTTCTCAATCCCTGGTCTAAACTTAGGCCGGCCGCACACTGGAGCCGACTAGGCGCGACTGCGACTACGCACGACTTGGTCGTGCGTTCAGGTCGTACGCTTCCCTCGCACACTGGAGCCGACTGATCGTATGAAAATTCAGATTTCTGAGATTTCAGTTTAGTGTTTATCGCCAGCCATGAGCCGTTTGCTTTATCTCGCAGAAAGTAGCGTTGTAATTAGGAGGCGTTTATTAGGAAACCGTTTACAGAGACACCAATGGATCCACGAAATTTTTCAAAAACGAGAAGAGCATGGAATTTTTCACAATCTGATGCCGGATTTGCTGAATCTGATGCCGGAATTGATTTTGCACATGAGAAATGAGCTTTTCGGTATCCATAATAATTAATAATTCACTCAGAAAACGCAAAAATCGCATGCGACCTGCGTCAAAATCCAAACAAGTTTGGATCGAGTCGTAAGTCGGATATGAACGCACGTATACGCACGACTGAGTCGGTTGCAGTGGGCGAGGTTCAATTTAATTGTTGCTGTTAGGATCTCTAGAACGAAGTCGTATGACTTCGTACGACTCCGAGTCGCACGTAGTCGGCTCCAGTGTGCGGACGGCCTTAATTGAGTGCCTTTTAAATCGTAAATACGCTTCAGAACCACCTGCCCCTAAATATGTTTGAAGTAGCCATTTTTGATGATCATTTGGCTTCTTAAATCCCTAATTCAGTGCCTTTTAAATCGTAAAAACGCTTAAGAATCACCTGGCTTCTGCTTGAAATAGCTTTTTTTTATATTTATTATCATTAGACTTCTTTTATTTCTTAATATTATATTTATCTTTATAATATGTCGTTGAAAAATGACGTTAAGAATAATGAACCTCTGAAGTGTCATGAGGAATCTGAGGTTTCTGTTGAAAAAATTTCATGAAGAAAAATGTCACGCCATTATTTAGATCATGATCGTAGACAAACGATTATTTAAATAAAAGAGGGGAGACGTAGGCGTTTTCTGATAGTGAGAGTCATCCAGTAAATCAAACCCGAAGATATTAATTAGAATCGAACTGCTGCGGGTCACACGCGGCGGGGTGTTGATGAAGGGCCTTCGAAAAAAACGTGATCCGGATCCGGACGTCAGCAATAAATATCAATATTAAAAGAAATTTGAATTAAACCCGGGCTTGCTTAAGAGCTCATATATCAGAAACATCGAATTATAAGACCAATGGACCACATGTTACCCTTTAGACCCCAAAATACAACACACACTGAAAAAAGTCCGGTCAAACGGTCATCTATAATGGCTGTTTCAAGCAGATTTAGGAGGCAGGTGATTCTTAAGCGTTTTTTGCGATATAGAAGGCGCTGAATTAAGTTAAGGTCAGGGATTTACGAAGCCAATTGGTCATCAAAAATGGCTGTTTTAAGCATATTTTGGAGGCAGGTGATTCTTAAGCGTTTTTACGATTTAGAAGGCACAGAATTAAGTTGAAACCTGGGATTTAAGAGTGGTGATTCTTAAGCGATTTTACGATTTTGGAGGCACTGAAGTATAGACCAGGGTTTAAGGAGCCAATGGTCATCAAAAATGGCTGTTTCAAGCAGATTTAGGAGGCAGATGATTCTTAAGCGTTTTTACGATTTAGAAGGCACTGAAATGTTAAAACCAGAGATTTAAGAACGGTCATCAAAAATGGCTGTTTCAAGCACATTTAGGAGGCAGGTGATTCTTAAGCGATTTTACGATTTTGGAGGCACTGAATTAAGTATAGACCAGGAGTTTGGGTTTGGGGAGCCAAATGGTCATCAAAAATGGCTGTTTTAAGCTTATTTTGGAGGCATGTGATTCTTAAGCATTTTTACGATTTTGGAGGCACTGAATTAAGCTTAGACTAGGGGTTTAAGAAGCCAAATGGTCATCAAAAATGGCTGTTTCAAGCACATTTAGGAGGCAGGTGATTCTTAAGCGTTTTTACGATTTTGGAGGCACTGAATTAAGTATAGACAGGGATTTAAGAAGCCAAATGGTCATCAAAAATAGCTGTTTTAAGCATATTTTGGAGGCAGGTGATTCTTAAGCGATTTTACGATTTTGGAGGCACTGAATTAAGTATAGACAGGGGATTTAAGAAGCCAAATGGTCATCAAAAATAGCTGTTTTAAGCTTATTTTGGAGGTAGGTGATTCTTAAGCGATTTTACGATTTTGGAGGCACTGAATTAAGCTTAGACTAGGGGTTTAAGAAGCCAAATGGTCATCAAAAATGGCTGTTTCAAGCACATTTAGGAGGCAGGTGATTCTTAAGCGATTTTACGATTTTGGAGGCACTGAATTATGTATAGACAGGGGATTTAAGAAGCCAAATGGTCATCAAAAATAGCTGTTTTAAGCTTATTTTGGAGGTAGGTGATTCTTAAGCGATTTTACGATTTTGGAGGCACTGAATTAAGCTTAGACTAGGGGTTTAAGAAGCCAAATGCTCATCAAAAATAGCTGTTTCAAGCACATTTAGGAGGCAGGTGATTCTTAAGCGATTTTACGATTTTGGAGGCACTGAATTAAGTATAGACCAGGAGTTTGGGTTTGGGGAGCCAAATGGTCATCAAAAATGGCTGTTTTAAGCTTATTTTGGAGGCACGTGATTCTTAAGCGTTTTTACGATTTTGGAGGCACTGAATTAAGCTTAGACTAGGGTTTAAGAAGCCAAATGGTCATCAAAAATGGCTGTTTTAAGCTTATTTTGGAGGCACGTGATTCTTAAGCGTTTTTTCGATTTTGGAGGCACTGAATTAAGTATAGACAGGGGATTTAAGAAGCCAAATGGTCATCAAAAATAGCTGTTTTAAGCATATTTTGGAGGCAGGTGATTCTTAAGCGATTTTACGATTTTGGAGGCACTGAATTAAGTATAGACAGGGGATTTAAGAAGCCAAATGGTCATCAAAAATGGCTGTTTTAAGCTTATTTTGGAGGTAGGTGATTCTTAAGCGATTTTACGATTTTGGAGGCACTGAATTAAGTATAGACCAGGAGTTTGGGTTTGGGGAGCCAAATGGTCATCAAAAATGGCTGTTTTAAGCATATTTAGGAGGCAGGTGATTCTTAGCGATTTTACGATTTTGGAGGCACTGAATTACGTTTAGACAGGGGATTTAAGAAGCCAAATGGTCATCCAAAATTTCTGTTTTAAGCATATTTGGAGGCATGTGATTCTTGAGCGTTTTTACGATTTTAGAGGCACTGAATCAAGTTTAGACCAGGGATTTAAGAAGCCAATTGGCCATCAAAAATGGCTGTTTTAAGCATATTTTGGAGGCAGGTGTTTCTTAAGCGATTTTACGATTTAGAAGGCACTGATGATCAACCGGCGATAATCTCATTAATATTGAGGAGGCAATTGAGCTTTTTCTTTGAAGATTTCACTAATTGCCGAATCGACACCGTAGTCGCGAGAAATGTGTGAAAGGTTTCCCATAATATTGTTTCCCACGTTTAAAATATGGATAGAGAGAGAAATAAAAAAAAAATAAGAAAGGACGGTTTGTTTGTATTGTAAAACCCTCTGGTGACATATTTATGGTCGCGGTTGAATGCACTCCCTTGGGGCTTAATTCTACAGGGGTGGCCACAAAACGACATTCACTTGTAACCCGAGTATAATAAATTTATCGTCCCTTTAATTTCTTCCCCCCGCCCCTTTCCGACCATTTTCACTTGGCCAATAAAATCCATTTATGTTTAATTCATTAATTTAGAGGTTTTTCTATTTGATCACGTGTCTCCTTTTTATACTTTATGACTGTTTACGTAAATAAATCAGAATCCCCCGTCCCGTTGTCCATTCATAAGAGTAGAAAGGGATGATGCACGAGTCATTCAATAAATTTTATTTTTTTGAAATGAAGAAAGTCCTCACAAAGAAAGAGGGAGAAAAAAAAAGTTATTTTTCATAAAACTTTCGAGTTTTAAAAGAGTAATCACACGAAAGGGCTTCTAAGGGCTTTAATTAGGGAGCTGCCAGTAACTCTCCGAACTCCCAATTTTGTCCTACACCTTCCACGCCCAGCAGATCACGAACGTCCTAATTTCAAAATAAAATAAAATACGTCAAGTTTCAATTCTAGATAAGTTGTTTTGATAACTTTCGCTCTCACGATTTTTAGAAAGATACGATTTAATTTTTTTTCTGACGCCCCTGGCTGTCAGAGGAAATGTAAAAGAAACAAAACGATTTTTTAAAAGAGTTTCTCGGGAGAACACCGTTCGACATAACGCATTTCACCCTAAAGCATCTGCATTTCGACATAAAAAATTTGTAGTTCACTATAATGCGCTACGGCATAAAAAAAAGTGCAAGTCACCATAACGCTTCTCACCATAAAAGCCTCTCTTTAAACTTATTGTTTCGCCATAAACAGTTTCTGTCGTTTCGGTATAATACATCTCTCTATAAACTAGGGACAGCGAGAAAGCAAGCCTATTTTCGCCTTTTAAAACGCGATTATGACGAAAAACCTTAAAACTTGATAGTTCACCATAATGTAATTCAAGATAAAGCATCTCACCATAAACTAGGAAAACAAGCAGACAGCCAATGGGATCAGCTCGTTTTATGACACAAGGGGGTTAATTTTTTTCCTCTCGCGAGGATGTGCGAATTGCTATGGTGAACCATCCATTTTTAAGGTTTTTGTTGTTTCGCCATAATCGCGTTTTAAACGGCAAAAATAGGCTTGCTCTTACAATACTTTTCTAACATAACGCATTTCGCCTTAAGGAATTGAACTTTAAAAATCTACATTTCGACATAAAAAATCTGTAGTTCACCATAATGCGTTTCGGCATAATGCGATTGAACATAAAGCGCTCAAAAGTTCGAAATTTTGAGCATAATGCATTCCAACATAAAGCGTTTCGCCATAATCAATTTCAATAAATGCAAGTCGACATAAAAAAAGTGCAAGTCACCATTGCACTTCTCACCAAAAAGCCTCTCTTTAAACTTGTTGTTTCACCATAAAACTGTTTCTATCGTTTCTGCATAAGACTCACCATAAACTAGGGACAGTGAAAGAGCAAGCCTACTTTCGCTGTTTAAAACGCGATTATGGAGAAACGACAAAAACCTTAAAACTTGACAGTTCACCATAATGCAATTCAACATAAAGCATCTCACCATCAACTAGGAAAACAAGCACACAGCCAATGGGATCAGCTCGTTTTATGACACAAGGGGGTTAATTTTTTTCCTCTCGCGAGGATGTGCGAATTGCATTATGGTGAACCATCAATTTTTAAGGTTTTTGTTGTTTCGCCATAATCGCGTTTTAAACGGCAAAAATAGGCTTGCTCTTACAATACTTTTTCTAACATAACGCATTTCGCCTTAAGCAATTGAACTTTAAAAATCTACATTTCGACATAAAAAATCTGTAGTTCACCATATTGCGTTTGGGCATAATGCGATTGAAGATAAAGCGCTCAAAAGTTCGAAAATTTTGAGCATAATGCATTTCAACATAAAGCGTTTCGCCATAATCAATTTCATAAATGCAAGTCGACATAAAAAAAGTGCAAGTCACCATAGCACTTCCCACATAAAAGCCTATCTTTAAACTTGTTTTTTTCACCATAAAACTGTTTCTATTGTTTCTGCATAAGAATCACCATAAACTAGGGACAAGCAAGCCTACTTTCGCTGTTTAAAACGCGATTATGGAGAAACGACAAAAAACTTAAAACTTGACAGTTCACCATAATGCAATTGAGGCGCTCCGGGTACGAAGGGCGAACTCAACAAAACGTAGTTTTGAGATATTCGCATTTTATAGTTTTATGTTACGGGCGAACTCAACAGAAAAGTCATGCCCTGGAATGGGAAAAGGAGTGGGGGTTGTGGACTAGGATGTGGAGTTCGCCCTTCGTACCCGCTCAATAAAAAATTATATGGGGGTATTCATAAAAGGTCTAGAATCTGAAAAAAAAAAAAATTTGTCCGATGTTGAGTTCGCCCTTCGTACCCGGAGGGCCTCAATTCAACATAAAGCATCTCACCATAAACTAGGTAAAGCAAGCAGGCAGCCAATGGGATCAGCTCGTTTTATGACACAAGGGGGCTAATTTTTTTCCTTTCGCGAGGTATGTGCAATTTGCATTATGGTGAATTGTCAAGTTTTAAGGTTTTGTCTTTTCGCCATAATCAAACGGCGAAAATAGGCTCTTTCGCTGTCCCAAGTTTATGGTGAGATGTATTATGCCCAAACGACAGAAACAGTTTTATGGCGAAATGGCAAGTTCTTTAAAATGAAAGTTTATTTTCAACTGCTTTATGTTGAAATGACAAATTTTATGTCGAAACGACAAATGTTAAATTTCTTTATGGTGAGTTGCATTATGTTCAAATGCATTATGGTGAACGTTTTCGACTTCTTTATGTTGAGTTGGAGATTTTTTTATGGCGATCGGTAACTCGCCACTCTGCTATTTTATGAAATGCATTATGGCGAACCGCATTATGTCGACAAGTATGCACTCGGAGGTTTGTAGAGCACTGCCAGTTTTTCGTCGATTTTCCGCTTGCCTTGAGAATTTTTGTTTTGGGCTTTCGGGCTACGGTATTTTGGCCGAGAAACTCGGGACTTATGATTTAAAAACATTGTAAAGATTCCGCTAAAAAATAACTGTTTAAAATGACTGTGAGAAAATATTTTTAAGACTCATCATAAAATTTGAACTTGAAATTTTGTGTATGAAATGGGTCAAAAATAAGTCGAAAGAAATTTTAGTCTAAAAAAGGATCGAAGCTACAATTTCGTAAACGTCCGAACCGTAAAAATTCTCCAAATATGAAAGTAAACGTTTCCGGATTCCGGTACTTAATATGACGTTCTTTAAGCCGTAAACATTTTAAAAGGTCTTCTAACGAACAAGTTGAATGGTCTTTGTACTCAAGAAATTAAACTCTCGGGAGGAAGAAAAAAGAATCGTAATCAGTCTATGAGTTAGTGATCGTAAGTCGGAGGTTCACCCCTCAAATTAAGAGAAGAATAGCTACGGTGTAGATCGGCTAAGTGGATCGTAAAACCCTATTTAGAGATGGATTCACCGTTAAGTTCTTTCATTTATAACCTTCCACCCCGACCGGTAAAAGAAATTAAAGTGGGTAAACATATGTTAGGGATGGCAGAAACTTTAACTACGTCTAGCTTTTGTATCCGTGGCGTCGTTCGAAAATTTATCCCACCGAGTTCACCGTCGTAAAAACGTTCGAAACGGTGACTTCCGAAGAATCTTTCAACCTTAAGAGAATCCACTGCCTCCTAAATCTTTTATCATATTTGGGCATGTTTTAAATTCCGCTGCCTAAATACAACCTTAAGAATTAACTTCCTCCTCCCTTTTATCTGAAAAATCGAGAAAATCCTTTAAAATGGGTGCTTCTTAGCCAAAACTTGAGAAAAGTACTTGTTTAAAGAGCTTCCAGCGAAAACTTCCTTAAAGAGAAGTAAAAATATAAGAGAGGGAAGTATAAGGGAGGGGATGTATAACAGAGGGGAAGTATAACGGAGGGGGAAGTATAACAGAGGGGGAAGTATAAGTCAGGGGAAGTATAACAGAGGGGAAGTATAAGTCAGGGGAAGTATAACAGAGGGCGTAGTATAACAGAGGGGAAGTATAACAGAGGGGGAAGTATAACAGAGGGGGAAGTATAACAGAGGGGGAAGTATAACAGAGGGGGAAGTATAACAGAGGGGGAAGTATAACAGAGGGAAAGTATAAGTCAGGGGAAGTATAACAGAGGGGGAAGTAAAAGTCAGGGGAAGTATAACAGAGGGGGAAGTATAAGTCAGGGGAAGTATAAGTCAGGGGAAGTATAACAGAGGGGGAAGTATAACGGAGGGGAAGTATAAGTCAGGGGAAGTATAACAGAGGGGGAAGTATAACGGAAGAAGAAGTATAAGTCCGGGAAAGTATAACGGAGGGGGAAGTATAACAGAGGGGGAAGTATAACAGAGGGGGAAGTATAACGGAGGGGAAGTATAACAGAGGGGGAAGTATAAGGGAACGATGGCATACCTACGTCTGGGAGAGCGCTAAAAAGTGGTTTTATGAAAAAAAAAGTTAAACGTAAACCCCCCTTAATTAAAATCAAAGAATTTTATGGTGGAGTTTAAAATGCGTTTGGATATACAGGGTGCACCCTACAGAACCTAATTTCGTTATTTCAAATAAGAACCCCTATTTTTATTTCAGATTCGTAATCTACGCAAAATTTCAAGTTGATTTCACTACGAGGTGTGGCTATAAAATAACCGGACTGAAGTCATAACAATTTTTATTCGTCTCCAATAGCATTCGAAGTATTATCTCCTTCAATATACTCCCCTTGGCGATCCCTACACTGCTCCATACGTTGTTTCCATTGTTGGAAGCAGTGCTGGAAGTCCTCTTCTGTTAGCTGGTTCAGTACCTCCGTCGCTTTTGCCTTAACCGCTTCCACCCTTAAAATCTTGTTCCTTTTAGCGCCGATTTCACCTTAGGAAATAGAAAAAAGTCACAGGGGGCAAGGTCGGGAGAGTACGGTGGACAATCCAACACTGGGATGCTGAATTTCAAAAAAAAATTTTTTTCTTAACTTCAGGGGAACTCGTTGTTCCATCTGACTACTTGGCATTTTTCCGACGCGCCACAAATGCGAACACTACTTCAATCGACTCCTACAGTCGAACAGAGCGACCTGACGACTTGTCCAGCGAGCTGAGAGTTGGGGAAGGACCCTCAGACTAAATCATGTTTAAACTTGTCACGTCGCGCTCGCACTTTGCTGACAGCAGCATCAGTCCGGTTATTTAATAGCCACACCTCGTATCTAATGACCTTAAAAAATGTCATATTTTAGCGTTTTTTTCCCGCTAAAATACGGTAAAATCAACCTAAGAGACTAATTTTTTTTTAAATTCCACTTATTTTTGTCCGAAGATTCCAACTATCACAAATTCAAGCATCTTCACATTCTGCATCACGATATGTCGTCGCTGATGGCCTTTTTTCAACTTAAAACCCAAATTAAAAGTACTAGTCTGGAGCTGGCCCCGACGGGAACTTCCTTAAAGAGAAGTAACAATATAGGAGGGGGAAGTATATGGGAGGGGAAGTATAACGGAGGGGGAAGTATAACGGAGGGGGAAGTATAACGGAGGGGGAAGTATAACGGAGGGGGAAGTATAACGGAGTAGGAAGTATAACGGAGTAGGAAGTATAAAGGAAGGGGATGTAGTAGGGAGGGAAAGTATAAAATTTTCCGGGTTTTCCTTTTTTTTTTTTTTTCGAAAAATTTTCAAAGTTCTTTTTTTTGAAAAATTTTCTAAGTGTCACAATCTAGTCTAAGTGGACAATTTTGCAAGTTTGTTTTTGCAAAAAATTTTTCCGGTTTTTTTTTTAATTTTTAAGTTCTTTTTTTCAAAAATTTTCTAAGTTTTAACTTTTTTTTCGAAAAATTTTTTAAGTTTTTTTGTCCAAAAAAAATTTTTTTTTTTTTTTTCAAAAAATTTTCCGGTTTTTCCTTTTTTTTTTTCGAAAAAGTTTCGAAGTTCTTCTTTTTGAAAAATTTTCTAAGTTTTTTTGTCAAAAAAAAATTTTTTTTTTCGAAAAATTTTCCGGGTTTTTCTTTCTTTTTCTTCTTCTTCTTCTTTTTTTTTTTTTTTTTCGAAAAATTTTCAAAGTTCTTTTTTTCGAAAAATTTTCTAAGTCTCAAGGTAGAAATAATGGGCTCTTTGGCCTAGGGATGTGCCTCTCGTAAAGGGTAGAAGTACGAAATTTCTCCCTACTAATAAAAATAGTAATTAAAAAGTGGCAATTTTTTTGCACCAAAAATTCTTAAAAAATATAAGGAGTAATTGGTGAAAATTGGTGAAAATCGGATTAACGGTTCGGCCGCAGCGAATTTTTTAAAATTTCAAACAGACATATCTCCGCCATTTTTTCGAAATTCAAAATCGCCCTCGTCATATTCTTCTTCACCGGCTAAAGAAATTTGTGTAAAAATTTGGTGAAAATCGGATGAAAACTGTGGCCGTAAAGTGTTCCGGAAAAAATGCTACGGAGTGCCGGACGGCGTGCCGGACGGCCGGCCGGACGGCCGGCCGGCCGGCCGGAACCACAGACAAGTTGAGATCGGTAAAGATCAATATTCGATTTTACCCTCCGGACCCCGGAAGACCCTCCCCAAAAACCCGACATGGAGGGTATCACAATAACTTCTTTAAGGAAGTTAAAAAAATTAGTCTCTTAGGTCGATTTTAACGGATTTTAGCGCGAAAAACGCTAAAATTTGATATTTTTTTAAAGATGTCGTAAATGGTCGTATGAATAGTCAAATCAACTTGAAATTCTGCGTAGATTACGAATCTTAAATAAAAAAATAGGGGTTCTCATTTGAAATAACGATGTTAGGTTCTGTTGGGGCACCCTGTATAAACGCATTTTAAACTACACCATCAAATTCTTTGATTTATATTAAGTAGGGTTTACATTTAACTTTTTTTCATAAAACCACTTTTTGACGCTCTCCCAGACGTGTGCCTTGTGTTTCCGGACACCGTGTACAATAAAACGTTTTACGTAATTTTTCGTTGGGCTTTCTAAATTTTGGTTTTTTTCGCTTTACATAATTAGAGAGGTACCGTTTTTTGTCTAATAACCTAGCGAGGCGAACGAGAGAAACAATGTTTTAATAAAGACGTTCTTTAATGTCAACAAGGATGTTTATGTATATTATTAAAAACGAAAGTAACGTGGGAAGAGGGGATGATTTATAGGCGTTTGATGTAAACAAGCGTTTCGGTTTGTAGGGACCTGATGACACTATTCCGACAACGAGGTTACCATTGTGTTACGTCGAAAACGAAAGGGAAAGACTTTCACTCTTGAAAATTCACATTTGGTGAAGATAAAAGGCATAAAATAGGGTTCATTGATAACATTCTTAATTTGGGGCTTTCTATTAACCTCGACTTTTTTGCGGGTGACCCCGAGCGATATGAAAGAGGCCGAGTCGAAAACGATGACGTCGCCTGTTAAGTACAGACGCATCTTAACGGAGCGGCTAAGTACAGACGCATACTTAACGTGGTTAAGTACAGATGCGTACTTAACGGGGTGGCTAAGTACAGACGCATACTTAACGCTGATAAGTACAGATGCGTACTTAACGGAACGGTTATGCTTACTTAACGGGATGTTTTTGCACAAACGCTTAGTTAACGGGTCGGCAAAGTACCGACGCATACTTAACGGGGGCTTAGTACTGACGCATACTTAACAGGGCGGTTAAGTACAGACGCATACTTAAGGGGCGGTTAAGTACAGACGCATACTTAAGGGGCGGTAACGAAAAGACACGTACTTAACGGGGCTGTTACGAAAAGACACGTACTTAACGGGGCGGTTACGAAAAGACACGTACTTAACGGGGCGGTTATGAACGGACGCGGGCTTAACTGGGAGGTTATGAACGGACGCGTACTTAACGGGGCGATTATGCTTACTTAGCTTACTTATCGGGATGTTCAAGCACAAACGCATATTAACGGGATGGATGAGTGCAGCTTATTTAACGGGATGTTAAGTGCAGCTTATCTAACGGGGCGATTAAATTACTGCGCTTACTTAAAGTGGTGCTTAAGTTCAGACGCTTACTTAATGAGGCGGTTAAGTACAGACGCTTACTTAACGGGGCGGTTAAGTACCGACGCTTACTTAACGGTGTGGTTAAGTACCGACGCTTACTTAACGGTGTGGTTAAGTGCAGACGCTTACTTAACGGTGTGGTTAAGTGCAGACGCCTACTTAACGGGGCGGTTATGTACAGATGCCTACTTAACGGGGCGGTTATGTACAGACGCGTACTTAACGGGGCGGTTATGCTAACTTAACGGTATGGATGAGTACAGCTTATTTAACGGGCTGGTCGAGTACAGCTGATTTAACGGGCTGTTATGTACAGCTTATCTAACGGGGCGATTAAGTTACTGCGCTTACTTAATTGGGTGCTTAAGTTCGGATTTAACGATTGCTTAGCAGAAGATGTGGCACTTTGGCCTGGTCTTCACCCGACCAGGCAACACAGAACGGGCGTGAATAGCTCACATTCTTCCTTTTTTAACGGCTGTTTAGCTGACGATCCGATGATTAACGCTTGTTTAGATGAACAATTGACGATTTACCGATTGCTTAGCAGAAGATTTTGCGATTTAATGACTTTTCAGCTGACGATCTGACAATTTAACGATTTTTAGGAAGAAGATTGACGATTTGGCTGGTTAAGTACAGACGCTTACTTAACGGGGCGGTTATGCTTATTTAACGGGATGTTTAAGCACAAAACTTATTTAACGGGATGGTTGAGTACAGCTGATTTAACGGAGCGATTAAGTAACAGCGCTTCCTTAATTGGGTGCTTAAGTTCGGATTTAACGATTGTTTAGCAGAAGAGTTGGTAATTTGGCCCGGTCTTCACCCGACCAGGCAACACAGAACGGGCGTGAACAGCTCACATTTTCCCTTTTTTAACGGTTGTTTAGCTGACGATCCGATGATTTAACGCTTGTTTAGATGAAGAATTGACGATTTGGCTGGTTAAGTACAGACGCTTACTTAACGGGGCGGTATGCTTACTTAACGGGATGTTTAAGCACAAACACTTATTTTATCGGGATGGTTGAGTACAGGTTATTTAACGGGCTGTTAAGTACAGCATATATAACGGGGCGGTTAAGTACAGACGCTTACTTAACGGGGCGGTTACGTACAGACGCTTACTTAACGGGATGTTTAAGCACAAACACTTATTTTTTCGGATGGTTGAGTACAGGTTATTTAACGGGCTGTTAAGTATAGCTTATATAACGGGGCGGTTAAGTACAGACGCTTACTTAACGGGGCGGTTATGTACAGACGCTTACTTAACGGGGCGGTTATGCTTACTTAACGGGATGTTTAAGCACAAACACTTTTTTATCGGGATGGTTGAGTACAGGTTATTTAACGGGCTGTTAAGTACAGCTAATATAACGGGGCGGTTAAGTACAGACGCTTACTTAACGGGGCGGTTATGTACAGACGCTTACTTAACGGGGCGGTTATGTTCAGACGCTTACTTAACGGGGCGGTTAAGTACAGACGCTTACTTACCGGGACGGTTAAGTACAGACGCTTACTTAACGGGGCAGTTATGCTTACTTACCGGGATGTTTAAGCACAAACGCTTATTTACGGTTAAGTACAGCTTATATAACGGGGTGGTTAAGTACAGACGCTTACTTAACGGGGCGGTTAAGTACAGACGCTTACTTAACGGGGCGGTTAAGTACAGACGCTTACTTAACGGGGCAGTTATGCTTAATTACCGGGATGGTTAAGCACAAACGCTTATTGAACGGGATGGTTGAGTACAGCTTATTTAACGGGCTGTTAAGTACAGCTTATCTAACCTGGCGATTAAGTACATACCTGCGATTACTTTACAGGGTGCTTAAGTTGAGACGCCCACTTAACGGTGCGGTTAAGTACAAACGCTTACTTAACGGGGTGGTTATGCTTACTTAACGGGATGTTTAAGTTTAAAATAAGACTCAAAAATGTTTTTTGCTTAGATTCTTAATTTGGGATAGGATTCTTAATTTTTCCTAAGATTCTTAATTTTCTATTAACCTCGACTTTTTTTTTTGCAGGTGACCCCGAGCGAAAAGAAAGAGGCCGAGTCGAAAAGCGAAGACGTCGCCTGGACCGAAGACGAAGACTCGAATTACGAATTTAACCGGAAGTCTTTATCAAAGTCGAAACGGGTCAAAGTTATTTACAGAAAAAATGTCGGGACGTCGAAGTCAAAGTGAGATCGAGATCGAAATCCGGCTCGAGGGCGAGCGCCTCTTCATCCTGGTACATAAATCAAGATACACCTGAAGAAGTCGTGCAGGATGATTCACGTACAGAAGGCGGTACGGAACCGCCGGAAAACCGAGAGGAAAGTGAAAATAAAGAGATCGATGAATAAAAGAGGCTGAGAACAAAGAGGACGATTCAGACACGGCTTCTGAGGGAACTCTATGGACGAAACACAATCCGAACTACTCCTCGTACCTCTTCAGGTAAATCCCGTTTTCCCCCCTTGAAACCTTCTTTTTCTTCCGAACTGTCGAATATTTTTTTTCTATTTAAAAAAAAAACGATGATAAATAATTCAAAGGTTTCACTATTTCTCTGGGATAGGGCAGAGGTCGGATTTCCTTCTTTGGACGTCCAAGTTCTGGGCCAGGTCACGGGCGCTGCATAAATACCACCGCCGGCAAATATTCACAACTCAAATCCAAGAAAATAATCGAAGAAAAAGTTTCTTTTATCGGTGTAAAGACCCCTTTCTTTGTATAATTAAATCCTCATCGACTTCCTTAAAGTGAACAATATAACTTTAAACAGTTACATAAAATTCTTGGGTTTTTTGTTTTCTAAAATTGATAATTACAACATAAAAATCATTGGTGTTTTTATGTTTCGCTGTTCCGTAAAGAGCTGTATTTAACGAGAATCGAGAGCCGTGGAGTTTCCTACTTTTGCTTAAAATGTACTTTTAATAGAACTCCTCTATTTCTTAAAAGGTCGTAGTAGTTTTTTTTCCGCAGAAAATTATGTTTCTATTTTGAAAACAGAATTATAACTTCTTGAGGATCAGGTTGTCCAGTTTGTAGGTCTTGACCTGCAGAAATAGAAGAAGAGGCAAGTTAGATGGAATACCTATCCAGGACCTATCCCTAGAGGCATATTGGAAGAAGGGGGACAGCTGTTAACTTAACGAGAGGGTTAAAGTATAAATGTGTACTTAACGAGAGCAGGGTTAAGTGATGGGGCGGATGTGATTTGGGGCGGTTGAGTTTAACTGGGCGGTTAAACACTCGCTTACTTAACGGGTGGGTAAATAAAGGCACTATTTAATGGAACGCTTCCATGGAAAGTTCAGACACTTATTTGAGTAGGCGGTTTAGTGCAACTTAACGTGCTAGTATGCTTACTTAACAGGATGAACTAGAAACGCGGCCGGTTAAGTACAGACGCTTATTTAACGGGGTGGTGAAGTACAGACGCTTAATTAACGGGGCGGTTATGTACAGACGCTAACTTACTGGGCGGTTAAATATAGACGCTAAATTAACTGGGCGGTTAAGTACAGACGCTAACTTAACGGACCGGTTAAGTACAGATGCCTTACTTGACGGACCGGTTAAGTACAGATGCCTTACTTGACGGACCGGTTAAGTACAGATGCCTTACTTAACGGACCGGTTAAGTACAGATGCCTTACTTAACGGACCGGTTAAGTACAGATGCCTTACTTAACGGACCTGTTAAGTACAGATGCCTTACTTAACGGACCTGTTAAGTACAGATGCCTTACTTAACGGACCTGTTAAGTACAGATGCCTTACTTAACGGACCGGTTAAGTACAGATGCTTTACTTAACGGACCGGTTAAGTACAGATGCCGTACTTAACGGACCGGTTAAGTACAGATCCGTACTTAACGGACCGGTTAAGTACAGATGCCGTACTTAACGGACCGGTTAAGTACAGATGCCGTACTTAACGGACCGGTTAAGTACAGATGCCTTACTTAACGGACCTGTTAAGTACAGATGCCTTACTTAACGGACCGGTTAAGTACTGATGCCTTACTTAATGGACCGGTTAAGTACAGATGCCTTACTTAACGGACCGGTTAAGTACAGATGCCTTACTTAACGGACAGGTTAAGTACAGATGCCTTACTTAACGGACCGGTTAAGTACAGATGCCTTACTTAACGGACCGGTTAAGTACAGATGCCTTACTTAACGGACCGGTTAAGTACAGATGCCTTACTTAACGGACCTGTTAAGTACAGATGCCTTACTTAACGGACCGGTTAGTACAGATGCTTACTTAACGGACCGGTTAAGTACAGATGCCGTACTTAACCTCCCGTTAAGTACAGCTGCTTTATACCCTTATAGACGCTTTATATACTTAACGGGGCGGTTAAGTAAAGATTATTTTGCGGGGCGGTTAAGAAAATTATTTTACGGGGCGATTAAGTACCTGCGCTTACTTAACCGTCCCATTCCGTAAAATCGCGAAACCCCCATTTAACTCTCAGTTAAGTTCCTAACTTTAGTAAGGTAAAAACCTAACCTAGCCTTTAAGTAATCCTCGAATTCCTCAAAATTTAACCGCCAAGTTTAGTAAACCTCAAAACTTAACCGTCTCGTTAAGTGAATCCCCCTCCCACCAAGCTTAATCGCCTTGCAAACCTTAATATCTTAAAACTTAACCGGGAACCTCAAAACATTACCGTGCCGATATGAACTGCTCGTTTTAGCTGTAACGTAACCTCACAACTTAATCGTCCGTTCAGTAAATCGCAAAACCGCCATTTAATTGTCAGTTTACTTAAGTAAACTCCTAACTTTCGTAAGGTAAAAAACCTAACCGCAGCCTTTAAGTAATCCTCGAATACCTCAAAATTTAACCGCCCAGTTTAGTAAACCTCAAAACTTAACCGTCACGTTAAGTGAATGCCTCTCCCACCCAGCTTAATCGCCCTTAAACTTAACCGGGAACCTCAAATTAACCGTATCGATATGAATTGCCTCGTTTTTAAATGTAAAGTAAACTCATTACTTAACCGTCTCTGTAAAATCGCGAAACCCCCGTTTAACTCCTAACTTTCGTATGGTAAAGTGACTACAATAGATTGTTAATTAATATTGAAAAAGACGTCCATAAACGTCCCACGCGTTTATGAATTTTCTCGAGCTGTAAACTCGGGTTCTCTCCGGAAGGGAAAATTATAATTTACGGTGTAGCTGATAGTAGTCAAGATTGGCAGTTAAGATTCAAAAACGTTATCTCCTATTTTATAGCAGGTCCGGATAAGGAATTAAGAAATCAACAAAGTGACTCGTAAATTATTTTATTACAATGTAAGCCCTGATGACATTTCCTTCTTGGGAAAGTCGCCATCAACAGCAAGAGTATAAACATTTATTGTCAATTCATGTTGTAATAAAATTTGAGAAGTAGAACATTCTTTTAATTAGAAATTGTATTTTTAAAAAGGGGCTTAATAAAGTGAAAATTTATAACCGAAGAGAGAAGTTATTGGAACTTTTCTCTAAAACTAATTTATGGCTCGGTTGTAAATTCATTAGAAAAAAAAGGTTTTGGATAAATCGAAAAACAATTTTCACTCCTCGTTTCAGGTCTTTTATCTTTATTTCCGATCAGGCTAATAAGCGGCGTAGGAATAGGCTTTTGATATTTCATTAGGGCCCAAAACTAGGCAACTTTCATTTTATAGAAGAGGGAAATAATTCAAGGAGGCGGGCGGGTGCCTCCTCCGTTCCGCGGAGATAGTTTTCAATAGAGCTATCTCATGATATCTCACAATGGGACAACTTGTTCAGATTTGAGTCGATAGCTTAATACGGGAGGCCTTTTACACAAGTCATCCGGTCCCAGTTTTAAATTACAAGTAGCAAACACTTTCGATCCTCCCATTAATCTAGTTCAACTCAATATAATGCTCACATAACCGTCTGTACTTAACCGCCCCGTTAAGTTTGTGAGGTTACTTTAAAACGAGGCAGTTCATATCGATAGGTTAAGTTTTGAGATATTAAGGTTAGCAAGGCGGTTAAGCTGTGTGGGAGGGGCATTCACTTAACGAGACGGTTAAGTTTGAGGTTACTTTACGTTTAAAAACGAGGCAGTTCATGTCTATACGGTTAAGTTTTGAGGTTCCCTCCGGTTAAGTTTACCCCCCCCCCCCCAATTAAGGTTTACTTAATGATCGGTTAAGTTTGTCCTCTTACTTAACGCTTTGTTTTCCTATACTGAGTGAGGCGGTTAAGTTTTACCCAACATACTTAACGGGTGGTTAAGTTCACACGGAGTACTTATCTGTACAGTTAAATTTACACGGCAAACTTGATGGTGGGGGGGGGGGGGTTGACAGGACGGTTAATTTTCATGATGAGTTAAGATTCAAAGTACATAAGGGAAGTTTCAAGTTCAACTTAACGGACGATTTAAGTACAATTTAATTGAACAACTTTTACGGTTGACATTTTAACTTCAAAAAAATTAAAGGATACCTAAATTATAAAAGAAGGGTTATCCAGGTCCTGAAAGCCTTCATAATCGAATATAGGACAACTAATCAGAGTTTAAAAAAGCATTTATCAAAACCACAATTTCACACCTGCCACAAGAATCTACTTTACTATTCACACCCTTTTTTTTTTCCCCTAGTCAAAAATGTAAAAAAATTGATTTTACGCTTGTACGATCGATCTCCATAAAGCTTTCACTCTCTCATCAAAAAAATGCGTCTACAGGTCGATTTATTTAAACACGTACATTTTCACTTGATGTTTAAATTTATCGGTGATTATTTTAAAGTAGGTGAGATTTCTAACTAGCTGTAAATAATGGACGTTTAAATGCTAAACTATAAACGTAAATTTTAAACAGTCGTCGATACACCTGGTTTATGTGTAGATTTTAGAAAGATATCACTATAAAATTTTAATAGCATGAACTATAATAAAAGTAGTTGAAGAAGTGCCCACCCGGAGTGTCAATGGGTAGAAAGAATTTTTATTTTGCTCTTCCTGCTAAAATGTCAGTTCTACCAACTTATATTTTGGAAATCGCATCCTTCTAGCAAGCCTCCTATCCTCTTTTCTAGCTTGCCTCCTATCCTCTTTTCTAGCTTGCCTCCTATCCTCTCTTTTCTAGCTTGCCTCCTATCCTCTTTTCTAGCTTGCCTTCTATCCTCTTTTCTAGCTTGCCTCCTATCATCTTTTCTAGCTTGCCTCCTATCCTCTTTTCTAGCTTTTATTTCTATCCTCTTTTCTAGCTTGCCTCCTATCATCTTTTATAGCTTGCATCCTATCCTCTTTTCTAGCTTGTATTCCTATCCTCTTTTCGAGCTTGCCTTCTATCCTCTTTTCTAGCTTGCCTCCTATCATCTTTTCTAGCTTGCCTCCTATCCTCTTTTCTAGCTTGCATCCTATCCTCTTTTCTAGCTTGCCTCCTGTCCTCTTTCTAGCTGCCTCCTGTCCTCTTTTCTAGCTTGCCTCCTGTCCTCTTTCTAGCTTGCCTCCTGTCCTCTTTTCTAGCTTGTATCCTATCCTCTTTTCGAGCTTGGCTCTATCCTCTTTTCTAGCTTGCCTCCTATCATCTTTAGCTTGCCTCCTATCCTCTTTTCTAGCTTGCCTCCTGTCATCTTTTCTAGCTTGCCTCCTATCCTCTTTTCTAGCTTGTATTCCTATCCTCTTTTCTAGC